>PVJD01011631.1:0-44940 GCA_004026545.1 Mormoops blainvillei | reverse complement strand
ATTATACCCTAGGAATCCTGAAACACCAATTGAAAAGAACCTATGCACCCCAATGATCATGGCAATGTTATTTACAATAGCCAAGAGCTGGGAACAGCCTAAGTGCCCATCAGTAAGTGAGTGGATCAAAACACTGTGGTACATTTACACAATGGAATACTGTGCAGCAAAAAGAAAGGAGGAACTCCTACCCCTCATGACAGCATGGATAGGACTGGAGAGTATAATACTAAGAGAAATAAGCCAGGCAGTGAAAGTCAAATACCATGTGATCTCACCTATAAGTGGAACCTAATCAACAGAACAAACAAGGGAGCAAAACAGAACCAGGGACATGGGAATAAGGAACAAACTGATGGGGACCAGAAGGGAGGGATAAGGGAATAACAGGGGAAAGACGGGGAAGGGTCTAGTCAAGGAACATGTATCAAGGACCCATGGTAATGGACAACAGGGTCTGGACTGACTGAGGGAACCCATGGGAGGTCAGGGCAGCAGGGCAGAGATCAGCAGAGGAAAAATTGGGACAAGTGTAATTTAACCACAATTAAAAAATTAAAAATATATTTACAGAATCATTCCAAAGCCTGACCCTGGGCCAACTGAATCAATTTCTGGGAGAGGCACCCAGGTATAAATATTTTTTAAAAGTGTCACAGATGAGTCTGACATGCAACCAAACTTGAAAACTAGGAAGTTTTTAGACTTATTCCTGATCTAGGTTGATTTAATAAATTCATAAGCAAAGATGAGGTATTTATTGCTTAACACTTGTGAAAGATTAATAAATTGTGACATTTTACCCTCCTGTTTCTTCTCCTTTGGGTTCCCTAACAAAGACCCAGCAATGAAGGGCAACAGAACAGAGAAAGTATCCAGAGATAGGAAGGAAGTTCAGAGGATGTGCAAAGACAGATGGGGGCCAGGGCTGGCAGATTAAACTTTCTAGGAAGACAGTAAAAATAAACAGGCATGCTCCTCACCAAGCAAAGGGATATTTTCTACAACTAGTGTCTTGCTTTGGGGCAATGGGGCTAAAATGTATTATTTCAGAATGTCTAAAGGAAAAAACAGGTTTTATCTGAAGCAGATTTCTTTATCTTGACAAAGCAGACATCATGTGCTCGGTTTGTGTCTTTGGACAACGATATTTTTCAACCTAATTTATATATTTGCTAGAACTTTGTGCAAACCCTCTTGATCTCTAATCACTGGCCAGAATTTAGAGGGTGTGGTCCAGTCCTCATTAACTCTTGAAACTGACCAGCCAGGGCTCCACTCCAGGACAGAACTCCACATTGAGGAGAAATTTTGGAAGTGAAATAAAATTGATATAATAGGGCAGGATATAAATCAATAAAGATAAAAGTCAGCTGTATTTCTATATACTAGCAATGAATGATCTGAAAAGGAAATTAAGGAAACGATTCCAGTTTTGATAAGATCAATACAAATAAAGTACTTATGAATACATTTACCAAGGAGGTAAAAGATTGGTACACTGAAAACTACAAAACATGGCTAAAAGAAATTAAAGAAGACCTAAATAAATAGGAAGACATGCTGTGTTTGTAGACTGGAAGGTAATATTATTAAGATGACAATGCTACGAAAATCAATCTACAGGTTCACTGCAATCCCTATCCAAATCGCAATGCCAATTTTGCAAAAATAGAAAAAAAAAATCCCAAGATTTATATGAAATTTCAAGGAATCCCCCCAAATAGCCAAAACAACCTAAACAAAACAAAACAAAACAAAATAAAACCAAGTTAGCAGTCTCAGGACACTTCGGGATTTTAAAACTTAATACAAAGCTATAGTAATCAAAACTGCATGGTACTGGGTAAAGTCAGACATTAAGACCAAACAAATAGAAAAGACAGTCTAGAAATTAACCCTTGCACATGTTGTCAACTGATTTTTGACAAGGGTGCTAAGATCACTTAATGGGGAAAAGACAGTCTTTTCAACAAACAGTGTTGGGAAAATGGATATCCACATGCAAAAGAATGAAGTTAGACTCTTATGTTATACCATATGCAAAAATTAACTCAGAATGGACTAAAGACCTAAAAGCAAGAGCTAAAGCTATCAAAAACCTTAGGAGAATACATAGAAGAATATCTTCATGACCTTTGATTTGGCAATAGTTTAAGTACAACAGTAAAAGCACAGGCAACAAAAGAAAAAATAAATAAATTGAATCTCGTCCAAATTTTTAAATTGTGTGCAGAAAAAGACACAAACAATGGAGTGAAAAAACAAATCATGGAATGGGAGAAAATATTTGCAAGTCATATATCTGACAAAGAATTAATATTTAGAATATGTAAAGAACCCCTACAATTCTATGACAAAAATCCCCATTAATCCAATTTAAAAAGTGGGCAAAAGAATTTAAAGATGTTTCTCCAAAGAAGATATACAAATGGTCAAGAAGTACATGAAAAGATGCTCAACATCTTTAGTCATCAGGGAAATGCAAATCAAAACCACAGTGCGATATCCTCACATTTGCGAAATGGCTATTATTTAAAAAAAAAAGAAAGAGAGAGAGAAAGAAAAATAGTAAATTTAACATGTTGATGAGACACTTCCAGTTTTGGGTCTGGCATGTAAGAAGTTTGGAAATCTCCATCCTAACAAGTAAAAGTTGAACAGACAAAAATCAACAACTCCTGTTGGATCTATAAGAGAAGTGATCTCACAGAGCAAAGTGCTGCTTTCAATATTGGATAGACAGACAAATAAATGCAGAGAATCACAATTTACCAGAGCAGAAAACCACAAGCAAAAACCTCCAAGGAATGGGTGCCTGGGTGAAAAAAAACCTGAACTGTAATTGACAAACTGATGGAAGCTCAGTGCTGACAAATCTGACAGTTAAATAATTTAGGAGGACCCAAACATGGAGAGGGAGGGACCCACACTTTTGTGAGTTTTACCTTCAGTAGCCCAACTTGGTTCTTACAGTGAATATCAGAGAAAAGAACCAGGGCAACAAACAGAAAACAGTAACAAATATTGTATGATAGCTATTAATCCAACTCTATCAACAACCACTTTGAACATCAGTGGTTTAAATGCATCAAATTAAAAGACAGAGATTGTCAGAATAGACTAAAAAAAGACCCAAATATATGTTGTCTACAAGAAACCCACTTCAAATATGAAGACACATTTTCAAAGTAAATGGTTGGAGAGAGATTACTATGCTAACACTTATTTTTTTAAAAAGTATTATATTAATTTCAGACAGGGTAGACTTCAGAGCAGAGAAAGTTATGAGGTATAATGAGGAGCATTACATAATGATAAAGGGGTCAATTCTCCAAGAAAATGATAACAATCCTTAACATGTATGTACCTAACAACAAAGCAACAAAATACATGAGGCATAAACTGATAGAACTGCAAGGGGAAATAGATGAATCCATTACAAAAGTAGGAGGCTTTATTATCCCTCTCTCAGAAATGGACATATCAGCAGACAGAAAATCAGTAAGGATGGAGTTGTCTGCAGGCAACCAAAATGACTAGATTGGAGAGACATAAGGAACTAATGGTGAACATTAAATATATATTTACCTACAGACCTAAGATTAAATAAGGGTCAAATGAGAAAAAGTATAGTATACAGTGTCTATAGAAGCTGACAACCAGTATAGTACAACTATAAAAAAATAATAAATGTATGCAAAACTGTTTTCAAGATTCATAATTGCTAGTGGTAGTATTAATATTGTTATTTTGAGATTATTATATGTTTAATGTGAAATAAAACCAATTAGCAAATTGGGATATTCTAATTTCATCATCTCATATATCCCTGAGAATCAGAATTTCCCATGTGGAATTTCTTCAGAGATCCTAATGTTAGATAGAAGAGGTTAATTAAAAACCTGTAGTTCTGAAATTGAATTAGAAATATTAATATGAAATCATGAAGTATTCTGTCTCTATCTATTGAAAAGGGATAGAAACAGTTACTGATCTAGTAGCAATGAAACCCCCTAGTGTCCATATTGTCATCTTGAAATCTCAATAAAAGACACTAGAATTTCTTGGAGAAATGGAAGATTCCAGGTCTGAAGCAGCAAATGTGCAAGATGAGGCTGGAACATTTTGTCATATCAGGTAGCAAAGGAAGCTACATATTATCCAAAGATGGAACTATTTGAGCTTAACTGAAGATTAGAATTGTACAATAGTAGATTAAGCCCATCAAATATATTTAAATCCATGAATTTATAATAACACTAACAACTCATTATCTTGAAAACTGAGTAAATTAAAAGAATAAAGCAAGTATTTACCCAGACTTCCCTATATAAACTTATTCATGGTAACTAAATACTAGATGAGAGAAACATCTCCTTTAAACATATTAAGCTAATAAATAAAAGTAAAATGATAGACTTAAAAATCATCATTTTGCAACCTCAATGAATTCATGGATTTAGTAACTAAGCATCAACAGCTGTGAACCTCAAAAATGTAATAACAGACATCATATGCCTCTTGATGACAGAGCTTACCACCACCTCTGGTCTTGCAAAACGGATCCAAACCTCAGGCTGATGAAACCTCTGGATTAGCTGCCAATTTGCAGGAAATGCAGAGGACAGAGGAATATGTTGAACTGCCCCAAGAAAATGCAATGCCAAGAGTGTGGGAAACACCCCAGCTCAAAAGGTCCAAGTTCTTTAACAGATAATTGCAACAGGGAACTGCAACAGAAGACTTAGAGTACACATCAAGTTTTTAGAAAATGGGTAAGATGCACAAGGGAGGTAAAATGTAAAAAAAGCTAGCAATAGTGATTATACAAGAGAGTCTAATGGTTCCTTTTGGGAGGGGGGTGATAGGGGACTGTGATTGGAATGGGGCACACGGAAAGACTTCTGGGCTGGCTGGCAGAGTTCTAGTTGTTGACCAGGGTGGTGACTGTAAGGACATTTGCCTCATAATAAATTGAGTCTATATATTTATTCTGTGTGTTTTTCATTACCTGTGTTTTATTTTACAGTAGAAAGCATGACAAGTACTCCATTATCTGGAATAAACAGTTAAAAAAAGAAGAAGAAGAAGAAGAAGGAAAGAGAGTCTAAGTGAAGAGATCAGGAGACCTACTAAATGTTTCATAACAGGTGCAAACTAAATATTAAGCAAACCTAAGAAGATAAAAGAGAAGGAGGAGAATTTTAAAAGGGTTTTGTAGGTACCCTCCAAACCAATGAGAGGTTCTTAACTGAACCCGAAGGAAGATGTCAGAGGAACCTGGGGGCTATAGTTTCAGAGCTGGAAGATGCCTGAAAAAAAAAAAAATCCCTCCGAGTTTCCTCATTTTACAAATTAGAAAACTGAGTGCCAGAGAGGGACTCATGTAAGGTCACAGAGCTAGTGTCAGAGCCAGGTCTAATACCCAGGTCCCCCAATCTGGGACTTTTCCACCACAGAACAAATTTCATTTTCTTTGAAGGGGTGTCCAAACTTTTGGCATCTCTTGGTCACAATGGAAGAAGAGTTGTCTTGGACCACACATTAAATACATTGCAACATGTAATCACAAAAAAATGTCATGTTTTAAGTAAATTTACGATTTTGTGTTGGGCCACAGTTGTAGCCATCCTGGGCCACACGCGCCCCCTGGAGGTTGGACACCCCTGCTCTACAGTTTAATCCTCCCTCCCTCCCTCCCACCCTCCCTTCCTTCCAAGTGGCAGAACTGAACATTTTGTATTTCCCCAGAACATTTCCAAGATGAGGTTTCAAAATGCATCCAAGGTTGCATCTTCCGGGGAGAAAGAAGATACAGAAACGCTTTCTCGGAGCTGGCTCTGGTTAGCTTGACAGCAGAGTAGAGTGGAAAACCCTGGTCTGAACCTTGGAGATACTGTCTCTCATCTTAGGACGTTATCTCTTTGCTTTCTAATGCCTCTTTGGCCCTTCTCCCTCCCTGCCTCTTGCCTCACCTTGATCTGGTTGTCTCTCTGCCAAGTAGGCATACATCATACGGTTAACCATTAATAGTGGCAGTATGCTACGCACTGCCATATGTCACATTCCTGCAAGACACGTAGATTTCCCCATTTTAGAGATAAGAAAACTGAGTAAAGGAGATCATAAGTAACTAGCCCAAAGCTTTGCAGTTAGAAAGGGGTAGTGTACCCAACTTCAGAATCCGCATTTTAAGAGAATGTGTTATCCTGTCTATACAATTTAGTATTTCTTCATTTGCTGAACAAAATTGCACGTTAACTTGTTTCTATAATTGAAAGAGAACGAGTCACTCTTTTCATGATACTTTGTCCCCCCCCCCCCAAAAAAAAGAACCCCACAAACAAACATTCATTTGGGGGAATCTAATCGATTATTCGTGTAGTTGTGTTGTTTGATAGCCACATCAAAGAAAAGGAAAATTAATTTAAAACTGCACTTTTTCCAGTGTGTGGTCTGTGGTCCTCTTTTGTCCTATGTCAAGTGGTCATCCGGGGAAAATATAAAAAAACCGAAAATGAGAAAACACCCTGACCAGCCACTAAGTCGGTGTTCGAGGAGCTGTGGCGGTGCCGCGTAAGGGAGAGGTGGATCTGCTTCAAGCGCGGGGTTCCACTCTGGATTCTCTGCTGGGGACTCCCAGGACGAGCGCGGTGGGCGTGGCGGGAAGGACCGCAGGTCCATTCCCTGAACTTTATGCAAATGAAATGCAAATCAGCGCGTGTGAGCCTGGGTCCGCAATTCCAGTCGGGACTCTTGAGTGTCGGGCTCTCAGTTGCTCTCCCTCTCGCGCGCGTTCACTCGGGACTCTCCCACTTGCACACTCCCTCACCGGACTACCATCCCTGTCCTGCTCGGTCCCGCCTGGGACGCGCGTCCCTCGGTTCCCGGCACCACCGGATCTACGGCCGGTGGCGGAGCGAGGGCAGAGCTTCGGCTCCCGGGCCGCCTTCGCCGCGCGGGTGAGTGAGCCCGCTCCACGCTTTTGTCCAGGCGCGGTCCTTGGGAGTCACTCTACGAGGGTGGGGGTCGGGGGCAGGGATCCTGCCTCGGAAACCTGCACCTGACTCCCCTGTTGGAGGGAGGTTCCTACATGCGGCTAGGAATTGGGGCAAGGGGCACGTAAGGGGACAACAACAGGACTCCAGGCAGCCTGGGTTTTCTTTAGAGGGGTGAGGTGCTTGGGGACAGTGATGCTGTTGTCTCTATTAGCGTCATCCGAAGGACGTGCCTTTGATTTGAGGGGTTAGAATCGCCGCTAGCCCCCAAGAAAGAGAGGTGGCCCTTCTCTCACCTCCCCAACCCCTGGCAGGGGTACTCCGTGACGGCAGCCGCGGGACCGGGTTGACCTGTTAAGGTCCTCCGAGCCCAAATGTGTAGGGCAGTGAAGACAGCTTCAGGGTCCCAGGAAAAACTGGGGCATCTGGCGTTGCCATCTTGCTCTCACTCCCTGCTTCCCACTTAAACCCCTCTCCCGCTCTGCCTCCTTCGCTTCAGCTGGGGTTCCATGGCAGATCATTGCGGTTGGAAAGTTTTGGATAAACTAAGTCCCAGATGTTAAATGTCAGTGGTTGAGGTAGAACTCCCTGGAACTTGTGCCACTATCACCCTTAAAGAGCCAAAAGACTGAATTTTAGGATTGGTATGGCAGATGCAAAGATGAGCTAGTGGGGAGAGGTTTTCCAGAATTTTCGGGGGGAGGTGGGGTGGAGGGGAGCGCATCTGGTACATCATAAACTGAAGGAGAAAGACCCCACCCCTTTGGGGCCTAAAGAGGATAAAAGTAGCTGTTGCGATTCCGATGCTGGGTCGGCGTAGGGATACGCCTGGGCAGTGGGCATAGTGCCCGGCTACTGGTTTTCACCATCACTCCTCTCCTCAAGTTCAAAGAGCAGGATGTGTGCAATGTGCTCTTCTCCCCAGCCTTAGGGAACCTGCTCTAGAGCTGCATCCCCCTTCCAAGTGGGTCTGTAGGTTCTTTTCTGTCTTAATGCTGTCGTTTTGGTCAAAATGCACAACTGTCGATAAGTTACTTCCAAGTCGGGGAAGGAATCCCTCACACTTCAAAGCATCAGCTATCCACATGCAAGTCTCTGGGGGAGCTATAGGTGCTTCTGGTAACCTTGTGTTCCTAAAAGGCACTTAGGGTTCTAGGACAATAGTTCTTGTTTTTCTCACTCTCTTTTCTCCTTCCCCAACCCCTCTTTTTTTCTCTAAAATTCTTGACTTTCTTTTCTGTTTTCTGTGATCCTGAGCGTAGAGGATGGTGCCTCTCACAGTGCCCCTCACAGTGCCCTGGGCCATCAGGAAATGTTGTCTCCTGGTGCCCAGAATGAGGTTGGCCCTTTGTCTCCCACCCTCAGTGGGCCAAGAGCTTTGCACCAGAGCATATAGGGTAGAAGCCTGGGCAGTTGGCCCTGGGTAGGGAGTGGCTGGATGCTGGGTGCTGAATTAGGTAGTGGGTACTCTGGGGGTTTGCATAAGAGCCTTTTCACCAGGATGTGCATATTTGCCCCCTCATTGACTGAGGATACAAAAGGACGTTGGTCGTCACACACCACTAGGCATGAGCTTGGAGAACCACCCCACAGTGGTGAAGGATTAATGTGCTTGCTTTCTAAGGTGCAGTAACTGTCTAGCTGCGGCCTTGGAGTCATTTTTCTTTGCGTGAGGTTTACTGACTTCACATCAGGAGACTATTTCCCCAGGGAACAGATCTTGGGGGACATGTACAGAGCAGACTAGGTCCGTAGGAAGGTCCTGGTCCAATTGGTAGGTCAGGAAGAGGGACCTTAGGCAAGTGTAGTCACTACAGTATGGGGCAGGGTGGGGGGGGCAGCTGGCAGTTGCAGGGGAGTCTGCTGTGAAGGCTCATCAGAAAAGGAAGTCAGCCCCAGGTGGTGCTGAGGGGAGAGGGGGCCCATGCAGTGCCAAAGGTGAGGGAGGGGCCTTGATGCTGGCTGGGGAGGTCTTCTCTAGCCTCAGAGGAATAGATTGTGAATGCTCTGAAGTCACCATGCACTCACTCAGTGGCTACAAGAATGACACCTTGCTTTTTCCCCAAAAATATGAGCCTAGAGTTTGTGAAACAGAACTAGTTGATTTATTGACTCTTTGTCTGTTAAGAGGGTCAGGAGGTGGCAGTTTGAGAATGTAGCCCAACCTGGGGGTTGGGGTTCATGGGAGACCTCATGAACATGTGGAATATCTTTTTAAGAACATTTCTTGGTATTCTGGGAATACACACCAAGGCCACCTGAAAACCTAAATGCCCTTCCTGCAATTGAAACCAACACGCACTGATTGGAAATTGTTCATTCTTAAAAGTTTCTTGTCCTGTACTTTTTATACATGGAATGACATTCAGAAAACCACCCTTAGAAAATAACCTTTCCCAACAGAAGACTTTGTCCTCTCCCAACTTGACTATTGGGTTATTTTCTTCTGACCAACAGAAGGTACACTGAGGGGAGCCGAGGTAGGACCATTTGCATGGAAAATGTACAAGTGGACATGGGTGGCATATGGGCTCAGAATCAAGGAACTGTCAGCCAGTAATCCAGAGTGACAAAATGGACAATGTCGCTGGAATAGGCTCCATGCCATGTGACTCCTGCCTCGTCCCTTCACTCCTCCACCCTCCCACATCACAAGCACAGAAAGGTGAATGCTGGACTGAGGTCTGCTGTGTGAGCCACTCACCTCTCTCACCTGTGCCATTCCACAGATGAATTCTCTGTCTCCTTGTTGAGTGTTGGCTTCATGCTTTTGTTTGTTTTGAGCCAATACTTTGAGCAAATAAATGTAGTTTTCCTTATAATCTTAAGGTGAGTGGATCTTGGTGTTTGCCACTATAGGCCAACAGGTGCATCCCTCCTGTCTTGCTGTATGCACCTGGTGTGCCAGGGCTGCAGCCATTGAATGGACAGTGACAGCCAGCCCAGTGGGGCCGGGGCAGGAGGAGGGCCAGTGAGAATTGGTCCCTGTTTACAGCTGGTGGGGTGGGGATAAGGCTGGATTTCCAGAGGCTCACACCACCTTCTTTTTGTTGCCCTCCCGCTCATTGTCTCTTGGTGTCCAAGGATGAATGCTCACAATGGGAACCCTACCAGGAAGCAGTGGGAATTTTATTGTAGATCTGGCTTCTCGAATTTCCCATTGTCCCCACCCCACCACTGTTGGTACTTCTGTCTCGCTTTCTCTTCTCCCCTTTTCTCTTGGATCCTGAGTACAGAGCCCTACGGAGACAAAAGAAATGGGATGAGGAGAGGATTTTCTTTTCTTTCAGATCTACTTCTTGATTCCCTCCTCCTCTTCCCCTCCCTACCCTGGGACCCCCATATCTGATGCTAATTTGTTAATGTAGAACCCGAGTGATTTCTCATAATCTCTTGGGAACCAAACACCTACACT
The DNA here is from genome assembly GCA_004026545.1 of Mormoops blainvillei. Lineage (NCBI taxonomy): Eukaryota > Metazoa > Chordata > Mammalia > Chiroptera > Mormoopidae > Mormoops > Mormoops blainvillei. Next base: position 34,524 of record PVJD01011631.1, on the reverse strand, counting down.
TTTGAGCTTTCATAGTTGAAAATGCTGTTTATCTTTTTTGTTTTCAGAGATTGAGATTTCTAGTGAGAGTAGCTCTCCTTCAGATTTATGGCAGGAGGAAGCAGTACAAAGGGAGAATGTGATCTTAGTTGTCAAACTTGGATTCAGAACCATCTCATTCACTGACTAGCTGTATGTTCATGGGCATTGTATTTAACCTTGGTGAATGACTTCAGTTTCCTCATATAATAATGTGGATGGTTATAAAAATTAAATGAATATATGACTATAAAGAGGCACAAAAGAAGGAATAGCTATTACCCTACATACTGAATAGCATACTCTGTGCCTATGGCATGACCTTTATATCATCAGCCAACAAACATTAATTACGGACCTACTCTCCACCTAGCCCTGTGGAGGACTATGAAACAAAGGCAGTAAGCTCAAGAGACTTTGGGTTTATATGGGGAAACAGCTAACACATATGAAAAATAAGAAAACAGGGACAAGTTCTGTGGTACACACTCAATTAGGGAACTTCTGAGTGACAAGAAATTCAGGGGCTGGAGTGGCCAGGAAAGGCCTCCAAGATGAGCAGAAGGGAGGTGGGCATGAGCAGAAGGGAGGGCAGGCACTGGCCAGGAGAATGGAAGGCTGGAAACCTTGGCTCCAGTGTTCAGAGCTCTCAGCTCCTGCTTCGTTGGAACCTGGTGCCACACCTTTGACCCTGTGGTGAGCTCTCAACCATGCAGACCTGCGTGTCCTAAGGTTTATTTTGGGGGTGGTTTTCATTCCAGGCTTGTTTTTCCTCTGCTGCCAGAATATTCCTGGAACAATTTTGTTTAATTTTGTACTGGATCAGAAATAATGAGAAGCAAATCTGCAGCCAGACTGAAAACCCAGTCCCATGGAAGACTTTTAGGTTTCTAGGGCTTTGTGTTCTTTCCTTATGCTTCATTTATTGTAGCTCATTTCCCGGTTCTGAAATGGCAGGCATTCGGGCTGCAGGAGGGTAGTCCACTTGACAACTCCATTATACTGAGGTGGGAACCCTGGCCCAAGAAATGCAATGATTGGGGGTGGGGGTGAAACTGGAAACAGCCAGGATGTTATCAGCCATCCTGATGGAGGATGGTCATGGAAATGGGAAGGCCTCACCTAGACCAGAGGAATGGATGCTAATTGGTTCCATCATGTGCTCCACCTAGTTCTCCAGAGTCCTTGAGGCTTCTTCTCTTTAGTCTGAGGGTCCCTGGGGAGCAGGGGTGAATGTAACTTTACCTGGCATGACTCTGTGATTATTGCCATCTGTTTGCCTCCAGGTGCCTTGTATCTATCTGTCCACACAAATTCTACCTACCCTAAAGTCCTAACTCCCATCCTGCCTAATATTCAGACTCAATATCTGTTGCTGACACTGTATTCTTGGTCTGCTTTGACTCTAATATGCACGATCCTTCACAGGAATTTTCACCCTCATAAACAGTTCAAGGCTCTGGCCATCTCTACTGTCTCTGGCAGGAGTACCCTTCTCCTTTTCTAGGGCTAGACTAGATGGAGTGTTCTCCAAGGCTGTGTGAAAAACAAGGGAGAGGCCACGGTTTGGAGTCAGCTCCAGTGCTGTCTAGGTCTCTGTGTGCATCTGTGAACGGAGAGGGGATCCCCTTTTCGCTTACCTGAGGAGGCTGCGGGCAGATGAACAAGTGCTCAGTTACCTTTTCTTGTGATGTAGTTGTAAGGCTTGGAGTCCCACTAGGCTACGAGCTCCTGAGTGCAAAGGTCGTGGTTTATCTTTGTGTTCTTATGCTTGCCTCAGTGCCTTACATGACACAGGTGCTTGGACATCTGGGTTGAAGGACTGGCTAATGAGGTGGATGGAAGTGCTCAAGTAAAGATTTGCTCTCTACTGCTCCCTAAGAAGGCACTTGCACTCATCTATCTCACTTCTCCAGTTTCCTCTTCATGCACAGATATAGCCATTCTAATTTTTCTCCTGAACTTTATGGATTTTTCCTGCTAAGTACTAAGCCTGTTCATAGATCATGCCTAAAATGGACCTACTCCTTCCTTTCCCTATTCTCCAAGTTAAGTTCCCATTCAATATTTTTGTGTTAGTGATCATTTTCATAATCACTTGGCTGCCAACCTGTGGAAATCGGTATGTTAATGAGGAGGCAATAGGCTGTTTCACAGTGTACCTGGAGGAACCCAGCCCTTACCCGGTAATTTGCCCCTTGTTACTTCCACAAGCCTCTGTCTTCACAGTGGAGCCTCACAGTGGACATGGTACAATTAATGCAGTGGGTGCTGATATTATCCTTTTATGTTTTAACCAGTGGTATTTTAGGGAGTTCCAGGCCTTTTGTAGTGATTGGGCAGCCACCTAGGGCACCACCTGGTAGTAGATGACCACAGGGGCTCAGCCACTCCTCCTGTGGACGGGCTGGTTATCCCAGTCAGAGAAAACCTTGGTTTTACTTTCATATTGCTATTGCTCCTGACCAGACCTTCACTGGCTCACACTTCGACTATTAACTATTGTGGCACAAACACATTTTACACTTGATTGCTTTGTTAATCTTAAAACACAGTCTAACAGTGTCACTCCACCTTCAGAAACCTTCAGTGGCTCCCAGCTTCTCACAATGCAACTTCAGCCTGAAGTTCAAGGGCCTCCATAATTTGATCTCCAAACCAACAAGATTTGTTCGCTTATTGTCCCTGAACCCAACTTCCACTTTCCTGTCTCTCAGCCTTTGACTATGAGTTTATCCTTTCCTGGAATATTCTTCACTTGCCTCTTTGACTGACAGTCCTTCTATATTCGTTCAGGGGATGAATTATGTTCCTAATACCTGTCGAGCACCACTCTCTAAATGGGGGCTGTTGCTAACCTCTTCAGCTTCAAGTTCCCTTCCTTATTTGAGTGTTTGTAGCAATTAGTCCCTGTAAAATTCTTTTGAATGTGACAAGTCATGTATTATTTTTGAATGCTTATATCTTTTATTTAGTTCTTTTCATGCTAAATTTATTTTAGATTTTATTTATTTATTTTTAGAGAAAGGGGAAGGGAGGGAGAAAGAGAGGAAGAGAAACATCAATATGTGGTTGCCTCTCACATGCCCCCTGGTGTCCTGACTGGGGAATCGAACCAGCAACTCTTTGGTTTGCAATCTGGCACTCTATCCACTGAGCCACACCAGCCAGGGCTCATGCTAAAATTTTAATACCTATGACCACATTGAGAAAACTTCATGGGAAGGATATGCCTAATGCTTCTATTTTGTCGTAGCAGTGGTTCCAGAGCTGGATGATAACAAAATCCTTTTGGGAGCCTTGTGTATAGAATAATCCATGCCTCCCTAGTCGCGCAGCCCAGCACCTGGGTGGACTAAAGGAATTTGTTTTTAACAAAGCTCCACAGGTGTTTCCAATGTCAGCCAGGTTTGGGAATCAATCTTGGTTGCTTTTTCACTATGTAATTATTTCTTTGATTTGTGTATTAGGAAGTATTATTCAAAATTCACAGAAACTGACTTAGGCTAGCTGAAGAGAAAAAAAAGGTAGGAGATGATAGTCAGTATTTTCTTGATTCCAAGTTACCAGAGACTGTAAGATTCATATCACTTTATTGTTTCTCAAGGAAAAAGCACTTATTTTAATATATACAACTTTAGAAAAAATTCTAAATTATAATTTTATTCACGAAGTTGTGTATCACTTTATTATTATCAAAATCAAAATATTAAAATCCTTCTGAACTGTAGTTGTCTGTCAGAGTTACACATGATTTCAAGATGAAATGCTGGTTTTCATAATCAGCATTCATGATTTTTTTAAAAAAGACTTTATTTGCTTTTAGGGAATGAGGGGAAGGGAGGGAGAATGAAAGGGAGATAAACATCGATGTGCATGAGAGAAACATCGAACATCGATCAGTTGCCTCTTGCACACCCACAACTGAGGACCTGGCCCACAACCCAGGCATGTGCCCTGACTGGGGATCAACTGGCGACCTTTCACGTTGCAGGATGACACCCAACCAACTGAGCCACACTGGTTAGGGCTGTATTCATGATTTTTTAATTCCTTGAATTCACCCTTGACTTCCTGGGATAAATATTTGGTCATGACATATAGTTTTTTAAAAAATATCCTGTTGGCTTTGATTTTCTGATATTTTATTGGATTTTTTATTAATGGTCATAAGTGAGGTTGAACTTTTAATTATCTTTGCCTTCCTTGGCCAATTTTGTACATGCCCATGATTTTGATCACCACCTTTAGCACCTTTAGGATTGACAGAATAACTCAGAAGAATGTTGAAGTTTACCAGGGTTTTTATCTACAGCACCTTTAGGTTAAACTTAAGAGTTCTTTTTTTTTCTCCTATAAGTAAATATCACCATATTGCTAAAAATTAAAAAACTTCTCCTGAAAGTTAACTGAAGGCTTTGAAAAATATATTGTTCGGTACCCAGTGGCGATCTGTTGCACATGAATCAATCACACCAGCTTTTTCTAGTATAAAGAGTTTGTACTTTATTCTGATAAATTTAGTAGTTTCTGCCGCCTATTGATTCCATTGCTTGTTGAGTGGCAGGCATTGTTTTAGAGATACAATAAGTTTTCTTTTCAGTGCTGCATTATAATGGAGTCTTTTTGAAGACATTTTTCTTTCTCATTAAAAAAAATTGAGGTGTAATTGACATACAAAAAATCCCACATTTTAGCATACAGTTCTGTATGCTAAATGTATAGTCATACAAGCACCACCACAGTCATACAAGCACCACCACAGTCAAGATACAGAACCGTTCCATCACCGAAACTCTTACGCACTTACATAGTTAACTCTTCACCAACTGAAGACACTGGGAACCACCCTATGATTCTGCCTTTTTCAGAATGCCATGTAAAATGGAGTCTTATGTAGCCTTTTAGTTTGCCTTCCTTCATTTAGCACAGTGTTCTTTTTTTTCCCCTGCCATCTGACTAAATAAGAGGGGATACTCCAGAAAAGGAAACATCATAAACAAAAAAGTATGTAAGCCTGAGAGCAAGTTATATTGAGAAACTACAAGTAGTTAAGTATTACTGGAACATAAAATAGAAGAGGCAGTGTATTCATTATCTATTGTTGAATTTATATATTATTATAAAGTTTGTGGTTTAAAACATCATCTGTTTATTAGCTCACAGTTTCTGTTATTTGGGAGTCTGGTACATTTTAATTGGGTCCTCTCCGCTCAGGATCACCTGAGGCTAAAATCAAGGTAGCACAGTGTTTTTGAGATTCATTCATGTAATTGGGTGTATCAGTAGGTTGTTTCCTTTTGTTACTGAGTATTATTTCACTGTGTGGAAGTACCACAATGGGTTTATTCACCAACTGAAGGACATTTGAGTTGTTTCCAGTTTGGGGTGATACTCAATAATTGATTATAAATATTTAGTGTACAGGTTCTTATGTGGACATATATTTTCATTTCACTTGGGTATATACCTAGGAGTGGGGTTGCTGGGTGTTATGATAAGTGTATTATACTAAAATACCAAGCCGGTTTCCAAAGTGGCTGTACCATTATGCATTCTCACCAACAATGCCTGAGGATTATAGTTTTCACATCCTTGTTGGCATTTACTTTTTATCAGATTTTTAAATTTTAGATATTCTAATAGGTATAGTTTTGTCATTGTGTTTTTAATTTGCATTTCAATGGTGACTAATGCTGCTGAGCATCTTTGTTATTTGGCTTATTTGCAATCTGTGTGCTGTCTTTGGTGAAGTATCTTTAAGTCTTTTACCTTATCAGTCCTAATGATTGGGATTTGAGATACAATTCTTTTTATATTCTGGACATGAGTCTTTTATTGGGTACAAAAATCATTGTCTAGTTCTTGTGTTTTCATGCTCTCAAAATGTCCATTATTGCAGAGAACTTTTCAATTTTAATGAAGTGCTGTTTATCAAATTTTAAAAATGTATTTTTTTGGTTTGTATCTAAGAAATATTTACTTAATATAAGGTCATTAAGTTTGCTGCAGTACTTTCTTTGCAGTGTTTTATAGTTTTAGATTTTAAATTTATGTCTGATCCATTTTGAGGGTTTTTTTGTTTTTGTTTTTGTTTTTATACATGGTACAAGGTATACATAGACTTTTTTTTTGCATATCCTTCCTCTATTGAATTGCTTTTGTATCTTTGTTGAAAATCAATTGAAAGTGTATATGTGAATCTATTTCTGAATATTTTGCTCCATTAGTTTGTGTTTATCCTTTCAGCAATACCACACTGTCTTGATTATTATAACTTTTTTTTATTGATTTGAGAGAGCGAGAAACATCAATTTATTATTTATGCATTCTTTCGTTGATTCTTATCATGTGCCCTGACTGAGGTGGGGGAGGGAGGTCAAACCTGCAACCTTGGTGTATTGCAATGATGCTCTAACCAACTGAACTATCCAGCTAGGGTTGATTATTGTAACTTTATTGTGAGTTTCAAAATTAGTTGGTATGAGTCCTTCAACTTAGTTTTTTCTTTTCAAAATCGTTCCAGCTATTCAAAATCTTTGCCTTTCATATATATTTAGGAATCGTCTTATTGGTTTCTTTGTAAAATCCTCCTGGAAGCTTGATTGGTATTGTATTGAATCTATAAATCCATTTGGGGATAATTGACATCTTAACAATACTGGTCTTCTAATATATAATAAACTATATCTGTCCATTTACTTAGGTCTTCTTTGATTTCCTCATCAATGTTTTATGTTTTTTAACATATAAATATTGAACATATTTTGCTGGACTTATAGCTATGTATTTCATATTTTTGGTACAATTGTAAATGGTACCATTATTTAAATCCAGTTTTTCAGTTAATTGTTCATTGCTAGTATGTGTCAATACAATTTATTTGTTATTATGGAATTTAAAAAATTTTAAATCAGAGAATAACGTAAAGCAAAATATGAACTACAGAATTTGGAAATTAATATAATTTAGTATATAATATATAAAATAGTATATAATTATTGATAGTTATCCAACAAATAAAAATACATAATTTTTAAAATTTAGGAGGCTGGGATATAGAACCCATTTTCAGCCCTTATCTACTTCATAACTATTTCCTTTTTTTAACAATTGATTTTTATATATTGTTCTTATATCTTGTGAGCTTCCTAAACTCACTTATTGGTTCTAGCAACTTCTTTGTGGATTCTTTGGGATTTTCTACATCAGTAATAATGTCTGTCATCTGTGAATAAAGACAGTTTTGCTTTCAATCCAGTTTGTTTGATTTTTATGTTTCTTGCCTTATTGTGCTGGTTAGGCTCTTCAGTATGATGTTAAACAGCAGTGGTGAAAATAGACATCACTGACTTATTTTCAATCTTAGGAGGCAAGCAGTCAGTCTCATACCATTATGATTGATGTTAGCTGTAAGGTTTTTGTAGTTGTCCCTTATCAGGTTGAAGAAATTCCCTTCTACCCTTGGTTTGCTGAGGGTTTTTTTCATTTTTTTTTTTATCATGAACAGATAATGAATTTTTTCAAGTGTTATTTCTTCATATATTGATACGATCATATTTTTTCTTCTGTCTATGGGTTGGCATACTTTTTGTAAATCCTCATCTGAGGGTATGTTTATTGATTTTAGAGAGGGAGAAAGGGAGAGAGAGTGTGAAACATCGATCAGTTGCTTCCCATACATGCTGTGACTGAGTATTGGAGCTGCAACCTAGCTATGTACCCTGATTGGGAATCAAACCTGCAACCTTTTGGTATACGGGATGATGTTCCAACCAACTGTGCTCCACCTGGCCAAGGTGGCAAACCTTTTCTTAAAGACTAAGCTTCTCTAAGTTTCAGGCCACTATAATAAAATACTATAGACTGGGTGGGTAGCTTATAAACAACAGAACTTTATTGCTCCAGTTCTGAAGGCTGGGAAGTCCAAGATCAAGGCACTAACATGCTTGCAGTTTGGTGAGAGCCCACTTCCTCTTCATAGCCATCATCTTCTCATTGTGTCCTTGCATGGTAGAGGGTGGTTAGGGATCTCTCTGGAGCCTCTGTTATAGGGCACTAATTTCATTCATGAGGGCTCCATCCTCATGACTTAAGCACTTCTCAAAGGTCTCTCTTAATACCCTCATCTTTGGGGGTTAGGATTTCAACATGTGAATTTTGGGAGGACACAAATGTTTAAAACAAAGCAGCCAGATAGTAAATATTTTAGGCTTTATGGCCTGTAAGTTGCTCTTCAGCTCTCTACTCAACTCTCATATGGTCTCTGCTCTGACTCAACTCTGCCATTGTAGCATGAAAGCACCCATAGACAATACATAAATGAATGGTCATTGCTGTGTTCCAGTAACTATTATTTACAAAAACTAACTGCGTAGTTTGCTAATCTCTGCTTTAGTCTACTGATATGCTGAATTACATTAATTGATTTTCAAATGTTTAACCAGCCTTACATTCCAGGATAAACTCCAATTGGATGTGATATATTATTAATCTTATTATATATTGTTGGATTCAATTTGCTAACATTTTGTTGAGGCTTTTGTTTTTATGCTCTTGAAGGATATTGATCTTTTTTTCTATAATGTCTTTGTCTTATTTTGGTGTTAAGATGTAGGCTGCCTCATAAAATGAGTTGGGAAGTGTTCCTTTCCCCTCTATTTTCTAGAAGAGCTCGTATAAGATTGCTATTTATTCTTTTAATTTTTGGTAGAATTTGCCAGTAAAGTCATTTGAGCAGAGCTGTTGTTTTTAATAGGATGGGTTTTAACTACAAATTAAACTCTTCAGTAAATATTGGGTAGTCAGGCTATCTGTTTCTTCTTGGTTTTTGATAGTTTATATTTCGGGAGTAATTTATCTATTTCATCTAACATGTGCAATTAATGGGCAAATATTGTTTATAATATTTACTTTAAATGTCTTTAGGGACTGTAGTGAGACCCTTTTTTTTATTCCTGATGTATAGTTTGTATCTTTTTTTCTGTCAGTCTAGAGATTTGTCAATTTCATTAATCTTTTCAAAGGACCAGCTTTTGGTTTCATTGATTTTTCTCTGTTATTTTTCTGTTTTCAATTTCATTGGTTTCTTAATTTTTCTTTGTTATTTTTCTTCTGCTTCCGTGATTTAGTTGCTCTTCCTTTGCCTAGTTTGCTGAGGTAGAAGCTTAGATCATTGATTCAAGGCCTCCTGGGGCATTTGGATTGGGAAGGGGAACATAGAGGTGTAGAACCAGCTTTTCCACCACCAAACATTTATTATGAAAGCCCTAGTAAAAGCTTGTGGCAGATTCTTCCAGAGATCCCTGAAGCTTCTCCCTGAGATTGGGACCAGTGGGAGGGAGGAGCAGAAGTCATGAAAGGCAGAGGACTGCTTTCCTCATGAAAGGCAGAGGCCTGGCCTTCTAGTCGTGATAGCCTGGTACCCAAATGCTCATCTGCCCCCCAATCTGGAATGCAGAACAAAGAATAGAGGGAGCTGGAGCTGCTGCAGCTTTATGGGTGAAAGTGCTCTGTCCCCATAGCTTAGAACAAGAGTGGGCAAATTTTTTCTGAAAAGAGCCATAGTAAATTATTTTTGACTTTGCAAGCTATACCATCTCTGTTAAAAGTATTCAACTCTGCCATTGTAGCATGAAAGCAACCATAAATAATATGTAAATGGTCATGGCTGTGTTTCAGTAAAATTTTATTTACAAAATACACAGTGGACTGGATTTGTACATAGTTTGCCCATCCCTGCTTTATAGTCTGCTAATATGGTGACATATATTGATTAGTTTTCAAATGTTGAACTAGCCTTGCAATCCCCATATAAATTCCACTTAGTTTTAGAGCATCTGTTCTGTACCTGGCCATAGCTCGTGTTGTCACCAAGCTGTGAGCTTCTCAGGAGCAGGACCATAACAGTACTAACTCTTATCTCCAAACAAGCATGTAGCTGATGGCTAGGAAACATTTGTACTGGATGGACATAACTGTGCATGTCCATGGCACCTCTGCTAAATTCCCTTTATGGTCCCCTTAGGAGACCAGAGGAAGTGGGGGTTGTGTGGAAGAGTTGGGCCCAAGTGCTGTCAACTGCAGGCACAGGCTGATCTTTCATTTTAGAGACCATTTTGGAAACATGACTTAAGTTTGGTCTGTGGGGCACTGCTTTCTAATTACTCTGTACTTTTCCTGAGGGTTCTGGTTGGCACAGTGGCTGCCAGGCCCAGGATCTCAGGCACCCAGATGCCAGCCCGGTGCTGGTGTTCTGAAAGGGCCTGCCCGACGCCTTTCCAGGGCCATGGTCTCCTTTCACAGAGGGGTGTGCCTGTGCGTGAAAGAGGTGCAGCAGGAGGGCACGGGCCAGCTGGCTCCTTCATGTAAGCACCGTTTCAAAGAATTTTTATTTTTATTTTTTAATCCTCACCCAAGGACATATTTTCATTGCTTTTTAGAGAGAGAGGAAGGGAGAGGGGAAGGAAGAGAGAGAAACAGATGCAAGAGAGAAGCATCGCTTGGTTGCCTCCCACATGCCTGGGCCAGGGACCGAACCCACAACCTAGGTATGTGCTCTGACAAGGAATTGAACCCACAACCTTTGGGTTAGGGGATGATGCTTCAACCAGCTGAGCCACACCAGCCAGGACGTGAGAACTCTTGACTTTCATGCCTGTGGCCAGCTATATGTTGACCATATAGTGCTATGGTGACATGGCATGCCAGACAGATTTTGCGCAGGCAGGTTGCAGAATCCCTCTCAGTTACTTTCCTCGTTGATTGGGAGAGCTGGACGTGTAAGTTGGTGGGAAGGGTTTAGGCTTTGCAGCTCACAGGCCTGAATTTGAATCCTGGCTCAGCAACTTATTAGACGGGTGGCCCTGGGAAATTATTTAACTACTCTGAACTCACTTCTAAAGTGGAGGAGTGTACAACATCCCAGCATGTGAGGTTACAATTACCCCACACTCTCTCTTGAGAGAGGGAGAGAAGGGACTTTGCAGGATATAAAACAGGGAGAGTGGGCAAGTCTACAGAGAAATCCAAAACAAATAGCAAACATGGTAGGCAAATCTGTGAGAAGACTAGGGCGTGGAGAGGTGGCATTGGTCACTTTCTCCCTGCTCAGATACTTAGATACTGAAGAGCGGGCAGAGACTCAGGGTGACACTCTGATTTTGCTCTGGAGCAAGGAGGGGCTGACTGACAGGTCTGGGTGATGCCTTGAGTTGTTTGGCCCTTTTGCCCTTCATTATTCAGCCTGGTTCACTGGGATGAAAATGGGGTTCTGGGGCTGTACCAGACCCTGGTTAGTGGAACTAATTGCATAAGTGCCTTGGATTTGATGGTGCCCAGTCCCTAGGACCTAGCGACAATATTGACCCTCCTTTACATGTGTATAGGCCCTCACTGCTGGCGGAACATGTTTACACAATCCTTGCAAACACCCAGTGATGGAAGGGTGACGAGTGTCCTTCCAAATGCCATCAGAATGCCCCCACTTCTTTGTGCACTCTAGGGTCTCTGCTTTCCTTTTGCTGAGGTTCGAGACTCCTGGGTTTTAAAAATTTGAAAGCTTTTAGGGGATGAAGCTTCTGCCTTTCTTGCCGAAAGTCAGCGAGTTAAGGAAAGTGCTGCTTCCAGGCCCTCCCTGCACACCCTCTGAAGAAACCAAACCAGGTTTTACCAGAGAGCTCATAAAACTTGTGGAGGATCAAGAATTAGATATAATTCTGATTTCATTACCCTGAGACAAAATTATTGTACCTTAAAACAACAGTAAATGTGTAGATCAAAAAACTGTGGTACATTCACACAATGGAATACTATGCAGCAGAGAGAAAGAAGGAGCTCCTTCCCTTCACGACAGCATGGATGGAACTGGAGAGCATTATACTCAGTGAAATAAGCCAGGCAGTGAAAGACAGATACCATATGATCTCACTTATAAGAGGAACCTAATGAACAAAACACACAAATGAGCAAAATAGAACCAGAGGCATGGAAACAAGGAACAGACTGACAGTGACCAGAGAGGAGGAGGGAGGGGGATAAGGGCGGAAAGAAGGGGAAGGGACTAGGCAAGGAACATGTATGAATGACCCATGGACATGGACAACAGGGTGGGCATTGATTGTGGGAGCGGGGGTGAGGCAAGGGGGAAAATTGGGACAACTGTAATAGAACAACAATAAAAAAATAAACAACATTGTAACACAGATCTGCTTGTAACACTCCTGGTTACACATCTTAATCCTCTATTACATAAAAGATTATATTCTAGCTGTTCAACTTGGCATACAAAATAGATGACAGTCAGAATCCTGCCACATAAAATACTCAGAGTTACCAATTAATGGCTATACTTTTCATTTAATTAATGCTTTATAGTTTACTTAATGTTTTCACGCATTTTGCATTTAATCTTTGTCAGTCTTGCGATGTTATTCTTGGTTTCATTCTATAGCTTATGGCCTAAGGCCTAGGGAAGTTAAGAAGAAATTGCCCAACTTAACTGGCCACAATAGAGTCGCTACTCTAAGTAGAGGGCATAAAATAGAGGTCACTTGTCTCTTCCTTTGTGACCATGAACAGGTTTCTTTATCTCTAAAGCTGGGATAATGCAGCTATGCCATCGGGTTCTGTGAGGGTTAAGCAGGGTAATCGAAACTAAGCACTTGGTGTAGTGCCTGCCCTACAGTAAGGGCTCAGGAAGTGTTAGGTATTATTATTATGCTCTCCTTTAAAGGTTCCATAATTAATGTTTCCAGTTTTTATTCCACTATTATGAATAACACTGCTATATTTTCTTTGTCCAAATGGTTTATTTTTTTCTGTTGTGTCATTTCCTTGAATTATATTCCAGGAACAGCGTTATCAGGTTGAAAAGCATGATCCTCTTTTTTCTGCTTTTGTTCCATGTTGCCAAATGGCCTTTGAGTGTGATGATTTCTATTTAACAGGCCACTCCTGGACCCATGAGAGTGATCTGTAGGTGGTACTTCCCTGTAACCTCTCAGCCCGTCAGTGGGTCCATCAGTCATTCTTAATGAAGGTAGAAAGACCAACAGATCCTAGACTGGTTGGAGCCAAATCTTATAAAATCAGTTGTACCCACAGCAAGTCATAAACCAAGCTGGAGGGCAGACTGCTTTCTGCGGGGCTCCGTGGGAGGTCTTTGCATGTGCACTACAGGTAGATGCGAAGGAGTGGTGTTGGGGGAGGCAGCAGCTGCTTCTGAGCCCTGGGATTGCAGGGAGAAAGACTGCACATGGGGACCACAGGTGGCTCCAGGCTTTATACATGAGGGTGCTCTAATTTCTTAGGGCAGCTGTAACCACAAACTGGGTGGCTTAAAGCAAAACAAATATATTCCCTCAAAGTTCTGGAGACTAGAAGTCTGAAATCAAGGTGTTGACAGGGCCATGCTCCCTCTGAAGGCTCTAGGGAAGTCTCCTTCCTTTCTTCTGTTAGCTTCTGATGGTTTGCTGGCAATCCTTGGCGTTCCTTGGCTTGAATATGCATCACTTCAGTCCTCACCTCCATCTTCATATGGCCTTCCCTCTTCTCTCTGTCCGTGGCATTCTCTCTGTGTATGGTCCAGATTTCCCTCTTCTTGTGAGGACATCAGTTACTTGATTAGGACCCACCCAATTTCAGTATAACCTCATCTTACCTTACAAAGACCCTATTTCCAAATAAGGTCATATTCACAGGTTAGGGGTGATAGGACTTCAACATGACTTTATGGAGAACACAGTTCAACTCACAACAGAGGGACTAAGGAGAGAAAATGGAGAGTGTCCATTTTCTGTATCATAGTCTGCATTGTGGTGGGCGTGTTGATGGAGTTATTATGGGCAGTAGTACTGCCACTGATGGGAAGGCTGACACTAATGTCTAGGGTCAGTGCTGATTTTTCTTTTTTTAAAGATTTTATTTATTTGGTTTTAGAGAGAGGGGAAAGGGGGGAGAAAGGAGGGAGAGAAATATCTATCGGTTGTCTCTGGCACACCCCCAAACCAAGGACCCGGCCCCCAACCTAGGCATGTGCCCTGACCAGGAATCGAACCAGCAAACTTTTGGTTTGCAAGATGATGCTCAAACCCACTGAGCCTCACCAGTCAGAGCAATGCTGCTTCTATTCTTGGACTCCTCCAACCCGCCTACCCTGAGGATGGGTGTCAGACTATGTCTAGCGACAGTGTGGAACATCAGATACATCTGGCTGAGGGGATGCAGCCAAGAGAGAAAGAACTGAGTTACTGCGGGGAATCAGTTTTCTAGGAGCCAGCGTAGAGTGGGAAAAAGGGCGCAGGACTGGGCAGATATGCAGATCTTGTTAAACCTGAGGCAAACTGGAACACATGGCTTCAGTTTCAGATGAAGGGTTAAGACTGAGTAGCTTCTGAGGGCTCTTCCTACATTGGCATCACACAATTCTTAGTTAAGAGTTGATGTGTGAGAGAGGCCCGTGCTCTTTGATCCTAAGGATTGCTGTGAGTCTGCCTGTGTGACAGTGTGTGAGCCGCTGAGACGGGAAGTACACTTAGTTGGGGACAACCAGATGCAGCTTGCTGTTTCCCTTGCCAGGCCTTTTCAGCAGGACGTTATTCCAACCGGACTTGATTCAAGTTAACTTCTCTGTGAGGCCTTTCCTGGGCGCCCTTTCTAAAATCTCAACCCCACCCCTGATATTTCATGTCTCAGCTGTAGTGTTCTCTGGAAACTTAGTCCCTGTCTTACAGGGTATATCTTTTATTTCCTTGTCTCACTTTTTGTCTGTCTTGTCCACTAGATGGTAAGCCCCTGGAGGTCAGAGATTTTCATCCAATACTAAAAGAGCGACTATCACATGTGAGGCACTCAATGCCTATTTGTTAAATGTTGAATAAATGAAGGTGAAGTAAACTTGATAAATGGGGTAAAATTTTTAAAAGGTTGTACCGGTTAATCTTTAAGGGATGTCGCTCTTTGTTGGCTCCCGGCCCCCAGCCTCGCCTGCCCAGGGCTCTGCCATAAGTAACACCTGCTTTTGAAGGGATTGTTCCAGTTACCCATTGCTGGTAACAAAACACCCCCAGACTTGTCAACTTACAACAATATTATTATGTTCAGCATAATAATATTAATAATATATTATTTATTATCCTCAGGCATTCTATGGGTTAGGAATTTGAACAGCACTTGGCAGGATGGCTTGGGCGACTCAAATGACTAGAAGCTGGAACCGTTTGGAACCTTCTTCACTTACTATTTGGTTACTAGGCTAAGAAGACTTGAAGGTTGGGCCCAGTTGGGACATATACTGCTGCTAGCATGCCCACAGGTGGCCTCTCCCTGTGGCTTGGGTTTCCTCACAGCATGATGACTGTGTTCCAAGACAGAGTGTCCCCAGAAGGAGCATTTGGGGAATGAGTATTCCATTAGAACCAGGTGGGTCCTGTCTGGTATTTTATTACCTGTCCTCAGAAGTCACAGTGTCACTTTCAGTGTGACAGGCAGTTAAAAGCCAGCCCAGATTCAAGGGGGAAGGGGCATAGATTCCCCTCTACTGTGAGGGGAAAAGAGTCAAAGACTTTGGGGCCATGTTTGAAAACTGCAGCAGGGATCCTACTATGCACTCGCCAACCTCGATTTGGAATGAAACTCGAGTGAAATTTCTTGTATGGCCACCTTCAGATCAGGACTCACCATGGTTATGACTAGTCTTCTACCTCACTCTTTTACTAATTGGGTTTCTTTAAGGCAGGACTCTGCCATTTTACCTCTTTTGCAGCTCCTAGCAGATTATCTGGCACATAATAAGTACTTAGTGAGTGAGCTAGAGAGTGAATGAATGAAAGAACAAATGAACAAAGGGGGCAGGTGCTTTCTGTACTGGCATAGCACTGCTAAGCGTCTGTCTTGAAACGTATCTATCAAGGCTGGGGTTTTCTGAACTACACCTCACTCAGTGTAAAGCACTGGTCATGTGCCGTGATGCAAAGAAGAGAGAAGAAGCGGGGAAGAACAAATAGGGAATAGGGAGCTTTGCCTTTTTGTTTAGTGTCAGGGGATTTGTGCCATGTCACATAAGCTCTGGTCAAGAAGAACCTGTAGACTAGGCAAGATATAGTTAGTCCAGAGCCTTGGAATTGAGTTGGTAAGGGTGACATGAGTCGTGAAGCTAGAGAAGAGAAATAGGCTAAGAGGGGCAGGGAGAGGCTGAGCAAGCATTGTGATCAGAGTGCCTACTCTGTGCCAGATAAACTTGGCTTTAGGTCTTAATTCCAGCCTTGCAACTCACTAACTATGTGAGCTCAAGCAAGTCACTTCATTTCTGTGCCTCATTTCCATCATCTGTAAAATGAAGATAACATCGAACTTACTGAATTAAATTAGACAATGAATTTAAGTTGCCATAGTGTCTGACACACACTAAAGATGCAGGAAATGGCAGGTTAGACATTTTTATTAATATTCAGTATTTTAAGAATGTGGCTGGTAGCTGGAACAGAGGAGGCCCTTGGAGAAGCTTGCCAAATGAGCACATGACCTCTGAAGGTACAGAATTCTCCAACTTAAATTGCACAGCTAGGCAGTTTTAGAACACATGGCCGGGAAGTCAGAGTAGAAGTTAGGATCATGAATGGGAGCTGGTCTCTAAATACCCTAGGCGGCACAGGAGGCAGTCCAGATGGCTGGTGCTGAGCCAACCTGGCCTTAAAGACTTCCTTGGGAAGGACGCAGACGGCTGGCCCGCATTCTGTGTGGGGTCCCCACAGGGATACTGCTCCTGCCCGGAGTGACAGAGAGCTCCCAGAGAGTGAGTCAGAGAGTACCCGTGCCTGTGGAAGGGATGGCACCTTCTGCTGTGTTGTTGCCCAATGAATCACAGAAACCCATCTCTCTCTCTGGTTTTGATTAATTTGCCCTGTGGTATCTAACTGCACTTCTAGAAAAGTCTGTTTAAATGGAGTCTGTACTGTTAATATTTTGAGTCCAGTCCACTCCACCTATGAACAGCATGCAGAGTCCATCGAGTAAGTATTTGGTGATTGTTTACCGGGGACCAGGCTCTGTGTTAGATTAGGATACTGCCTGTCCTCCAGGAGCTCATGATCTATCAGGGAGATGACACAGACACAAAGAGGCACATGGTAGGTGCCAGATGTGGATGGCCAAACACATGAGACGACCAGAAGATGGCTTGGGCAGAGCATATGAATGAATACACGGCCTCTACCTGTGTTGTCAAACCAATAGCAGACATTCAAGTGCTTTAGCATTCCCTCCTACCCCACCACCTCCTGCCTTTCAGAGGTGATAACATTCAAATGCTTACTGAGAGGGCAACGCTTTAACTGGATTAACTCATTTGCCCCTTATGATGCCCCTATGAAGTGAGCTCCTAAGTATTCCTGTATTTCAGACGAGGAAAGAGAGGGACAGAGACTCCAGGAGATGCACACACAGTCTTAGCTGGAAGCGATGGTGCCAGGGTGTAACCAGCAGTCTTACTCCAGAGCCTACCCTGTTAGGCCACAGGGCCAGGCTGGCTAGTTTTTATGGCTCTTCTCTTTCAAATAGAGAGCAGGAAGGAGGATTATTGGCATTTCTTTCATGAACTTAACATATAATCACATAAAGTCCAACCAGTTTTTAACTAAATATGGCCTCCTGTACATTTTGCCTTGCCACTAGTTCAGCTAAAATATTCTTAATTTCAGAAGAAGAGGCAGCAAGACTGAACCACAGTGTTTATTGACCAATTTAGACGGTCTCAGAGCACTGCTGTGAGGATCAGAACATGCTGGGAGTGAGTATTTTAACAATCCATGGCAAGATGACAGCATCTTGGGCTCAGACACAAGAATTATTCTCAGACAGGGCTTTTTTCAGTGCCATAAATTTAACCAGCTGGATTCTTTTCCATCCTATTCAAGCTCCTGAAGTCAAGAATTTTGCCTTTTATTGGGAAATCTGCATTTCATTGTATAGATAGAACACTATGTCCTTGGCTCAGTGGGTCTCCAAGAGAAGCTGGGTCTCTTTTTTACTGCAGGCACTGGGTGTCTTAAGGCCTCAAATACCAGCAAGCCTGTTTCAGGCACGAGAGGTGGAAGACAGAGCAGTGCTCTGATCAAGAACACGAGAGGCAAATTGTCCACCCCAGTGCAACCCAAGCTGTGCATGAGAGGAGGAAGTGCAGTCGATACAGGGGATAAGACAGCAGAGCTGCTGCTCAGCATTGTGGCTTCCACCAAGCCTCTGATCAGGAGCCCGGTACTTGAGCTCTGCCATGCTGCCTAAGATGAGACGGTGGAGTTGGAAGAAGGTTTTCTTTTTTTGGTTTTTTAAAAGGATTTTATTTATTTATTTTTAGAGAGAGGGGAAGGGAGGGAGAAAGAGAGGGAGAGAAACATCAATGTGAGAGAGATACGTCAATCAGTTGCCTCTTGTACGCCCCCAACTGGGGACCTGGCCTGCAGCCCAGATATGTGCCCTGACTGGGAACTGAACTGGCAACCTTTTGGTTCACAGGCCAATGCTCATTCCACTGAAACACACCAGCCAGGGTGGAAGAAGCATTTTTTAAATCAGCATACCAGAGGTCATCATCCATATCATCGATGTCCTTCAAAATAGTCCTCTTCAGAGAGCATGGAATACCACCTCTTATTCTAGTGATGCTGTCATCACTCAAAATCTTTTTGGAATTTTAGTTTTAGGATAGCATTTAAGGTTTGGTACAGTTCCTTCTTCCTGCCAAGAGAAAGTTTTTATTTTTATTTAGATGAATCTGAAAATATTAATAATCCCATCCCTTAAAAATTTATTTCTGTATATGAACTTTTTGTTTCTACTACCTACAGGAAATTACTTGTAACAATTTGATACCTATACCTTACTAAAACCAGATGATATCAGTCATTTAAACTTTTGTCAACCTAATCAGTAATAAATGCTAACTCATTCTTAATTTAATTTTTACTTACCTCTATTAATATTGGGCATGTTTCCATGTTTTTCGGATTTTTGTGAATTGTCTGTTCTAGTCTTTGGCTCAATTTTCTATGAAACTGTCTTTTTCTTCTTGAGTTACAGAAGCTCTTTATATAATAGTGATATTCGGACAGCCTTTTTAATATCTTGTGTTACAACACAGCTTCATCTTTTGAGCATGGATTAGATTTTGGGAAATGGCTGACACGTGGCATGATTGAGTCAGGCTGAATTATATGTAAAGTTAGTTATATAATTTAATGAATACAACTGGCACAAGTGGTTTTGGGGACAGGCTAATTGATAGCTTACCTGGAGGGAACAGAAGGGTGCAGGTGGACTAGAAAACTTGAGAATAACCTCCTAGCCCTGAACATTCAGCTTGATGTGGCATCAGTCAATATCTTGTATAGAGGGAATAGGAAGTGTTGGCTAAAAAGGTGATTCTGATAAGTGGAGGTGATTTAAAAGGGCCTCTACACCAGCTAACACTTATTAACTGAGTGTTCTGAGTAAAATGTGCTGTGTGCCAAGGGCTCTTCTGTCCCCTCCAAATGAGCAGGCATCCCTTAGAAGACAATGTATGGAAAGGTCAAAGAGCATAGCCCTTTCACCAGTCAAAACAGGGGTCATCGCAACCCAATCCCCCCAAATTCTTCTAACTACGTACACATGCAGATTTTAAACCATCTTTTGTGGTCTATGCTGTGAGACTATTTCTATAGTGATTTAGAGTACAGCCTCTGTATCAAACTGCTTAGTTTCAAATCCCACCTCTGCCATCTATAAGTCATGTGATTTTTTGTAAATTGTAAAACTTTTCTTTCCCTTGCTTTTCTCATCTATAAAATGGAGAGACTAGTACCTACACCTCATGGGATGTTGTAAGGTTAAATAAAACAATGCACCCCACGCACTTAGCACATTTGGTGTCAGTATGGGATGGAGAGAAGCATTTTGGTGACCTGATGCCTATGGTTATTTCAAGCTGTCCAGGGAATGACCAGAGGGGCCAAATGAGTGGGTGAAATGTTAGAGCCTGTTCACATTTCTGGGGAACCAGCTCCAATTTTCCTTTCCTTAGTATTTTGAGGCCTTTCCTACTCTGGAGACCTCTCAGGCCTTTCAAGTTCCACTCTGCATTTTTCTGCCTATTATACCATCTTCAGGGCCAAGGCCAATACCACAGGATCTGGGCACCATCACAAGTGATAAAAATAAGCTTGACAAGCAGACAGATCCCCAGAGCTTCAGCAGCAGCAGCAGCAGCAGCAGCAGCAGCAAGAAAACTACAAAACTTCAGGGCACTAACTGAGAAGGGCCCAGAATCTAATACCAGTAGGGACCTAAACGTTCTTAGAGCCTTTGTATTATGCCTCTGAGAGTGGTTTGGCCCTGGGCCACAGAAGCACAAATGGCAACCTTGTGGCAGAAGTGGAAATTAATACATACATGCCAAGTGACAGTTCTCTCATGGGCTCTTTTATGCTGGCATTGCCCCAGTTTAAAGGCTTAGGGCCATAGCCCATTCACACAGAATTTCTTTATAACAAAAAATAGGTGTCCTCAGATTACAAAGCAAAAGCAGCCTGGGTTTTGGAGTCATATCCAAATTCAAGCTCCAGCCTGTGCGACTCTAAAAAAGCACTGAACTTCTCTAAATCTGTTTCTTTTATTGAACGATGAGGATAACATTGCCTATTTGGGATGACTAGCTGTTGTTAAGATTAAATAGGTGTGTAAAATGCATTGTACATATCAACGGTCCCCATTGAAAAGGAGCTGTTATTGTCATTATCATTATCAATAAATATTTGAATGGGTAGTGTGGCTAAATGGAAAACTGGCTCTGTTGGGATAGGCTTGGCAAAAGCAAAACAAAAATAAGCACGCATATAAAGTAACCTGCTGGTGGTTGGTGCCAAGATGGTTGTGCCTTTTCTTGTCCCACTTAGTGCTTAGACCAGTTCTAGGAAGTTCCCAGCAGATACACAGATATGCCGACTGAACATAAATGAATCAGGAGGCTTTGCTAGAATTAAATGACGAAGTTTTATTCGAGGGTCGTTGCAAGTGAATTGCAATTCTGGAAACACTACCAGGCAACACACAAAGTGTTCCAAAGAAAAAGAAAAGTTGAGAGTTTTTATGGTGATCTTCTAGATGTCCAGTGGTTTGGACATGTGAACATTCTTTTTTAAGTTCTTCAGAGGGTTACCTGTAGGGCGTATATATCTCCAGGCATTGACACAACTGAAAAAGTCAAAAGTTAAAGTTCCCAGCCTGGTTAAAGTAAAATAAAATTGTTTGCTTCACATTTCAGCCTATTCTAATTTTTGTTGGCAGCTTCATTTTGTTTCTTCCTCTTTTCTGAAGTGACAGAGGTATATTACCATGTTAGAGGGGAAAACTAAATTGAATTGTTCCAATTGAAAGCTAAATTTCTTCCTGTGTACTTATAGGCAAGTAAGAGTCTTTTTCCAGGTCAAGGAGAAGGAAAGCTACTTCAGTATTGTGGTTTTTCAGTTATTGGTCTTAGTCTAAATCATGTCCCTTTCTTGGTCCAGTAACTGTGTAAGGACATCATGAACACTGGAGACTCAGGTACCGATGCCCCAATGTACCAGGTTCTGTTTTGAAATGATTGGGTTCGTCATTTTGAGATATCTCACATCAAAATATTTACTTTCATTATTCCATCCCATTCTTTCTATCTGAAGGTTTTAGCCTTGAATGAATGTGAGAGATTGTGTTAGTCTTTTAAGTTCTTGCCAAAATCCTCTGTTCTAGTTGGTTTGATCAGTGAACAGCTTAGATGTAAAAGGACAAGTTCCCAAATCTATGTGGGTGGCGGCAGACAGCAGTGGATCTATTTGCCTTCATCACCCACTTGCTTTTTGGACAGAAAGGCTTTAGTCAGGTGACAATGCTTCTCTGGTTCCAGAGAGAAATACTGGCATTCACAAAGGATTCCCTTCTTTTTTTTCAAGTTTCATCTTGGGGAGAAGGACCAGATTGTTAATTTACATTGTGTTTACATTTTCAAAACTGCCTCTGCTCTAAACTTACCTCTGATGAACAAAAAGAAAGAGAAAACAAAAAATGGACATAAGCAGCCTCAGACATAAAGTGACCATCTCTGTGGATCATAAAAGAAGAGAATTGCTAAAAGGTGATCGGGGAACTGGAGCTTGAAAATCTAAAATTGTAAATAAGTCACAAAATATAGGTAAGCGTTAACTATAAGAATAAGAAATTATCCCCAATGAGGTTTATTTTATAAAACAATCTAAAAAAACCTTCATAATAAGTAGGTAGAGGATATGCCCCTACCCTAAAAAAAAAAAGAAGGCATTACTTTCCTTAAAAAAATAAAGAATTATAAAAAATAAGTGAAATAGTTAACACAATCCCTATTAAAATACCAATGTCATATCTTGCAGATCTAGAACAAATATTTGAAAAATTTATATGGAGCCTAAAAAGACCTGAATAGCCTCAGCAATCTTAAGAATGAAGAGCAAAGTAGGAGAGATCACAGAACTGATATCAAACTATACTACAAGGCTACTGTAATCAAAACAGTCTGGTACTGGCATAAGAACACACACAGAGACCAATAGAACAGAGTAGTGAACCCAGAAATAAATCCAGATCACTCTGGTCAATTAATATGGGCAGGAGCATACAATGGAGTAAAAATAGCCTCTTCAATAAATGGTGTTGGGAAAACTGGACTGGTACACGCAAAAAAATGAAACTAGACCATCAACTTATACCATACACCAGAATAAACTCAAAATGGATGAAAGACTTAAGTCGTGAAATCATAAAAGTCCTAGAGGACAACATAGGCAGTAAAATTTCAGATACCCCATGCAGCAATATTTTTACCGATATATCTTCTAGAGCAAGGGTAATGAAGGGAAAAATAAACAAATGGGACTACATTAAATTAAAAAGTCTCTGCACGGCTAAAGAACTATCAGCAAAATGAAAAGGGAACCAACCATTTGGGGGAACGTATTTGCCAATGCTACCTCAGATAAGGGTTTAATCTCCAAAATATATAAAGAGCTCATACAATTCAATACCAGGAAAGCAAAAAATCCAATTAAAAAATGGGCAAAAGACCTGAATAGACACTTCTCCAAGGAGGACATACAGATGGCTCATAGACATGAAAACATGCTTAACATCACTGGCCATCAGAGAGATGCAAATTAAAACCACAATGAGATACTACTTCATGCTGGTCAGAATGGCTGTCATCAATTTAAAAAAAATGAAAGAACAGTTAGAAATAGGAAAGATAAATGGACAGACTTCAACTTCCTTTAATAAAAGTTACAGAATAAACAGAGGATGAAAGAGAAGCAGTATATTTATGTGTGTGCATGCGTGTGTGTTAAAAAATATATATATATATATATACAGAGAGAGAGAGAGAGAGAGAGAAAGAAAGAAAGAGAGAGAGTCTGTCCAGAAGGTATCCAGCCATGTAATATGAAAACTAGACATTCATTGAATAAGATACAAGATATAAGAAACATTGTACATAGGACAATGATGCCTCAGTCCCCTTCAAAGAAGGCACCTTGGGACCTCACACAGTTCTCCCAGTTGCCAGCTGCCCTGTTGTATTTTCCTCAGTCTCATTGATGGTCTGAAATCTCTTCTCTTTCAAAGGTGATTTTAGCTCTGGGAAGAGCCAGAAGTCCCAAGGCACCACATCTGGCCTGTAGCGGGGCTGAGTCACCTGGGTAATTTGATGTTTCACCAGAAAGTTTGTGTGAGGCATGATGTATGAGCGGGCACGTTGTGGCGATGAATCTGCCAATTACCAGTTGCCCATAGCTTCCACCTTCTGAATCATCCAAATAGTTTCTATGGAGGAATAGTCAAGCTTAATGCAAAATTTGATGCAGATTTGTTGCTCTACTTGCTCAGTCATTTTGAATGCAATGGTCACACAGCACACATGCTCACTCATTAGCGTCTACTGCCCCCTCTGACTAGTACAGTGAAGTCGTCATTGTTCACACACACACATTCCAGTCTACTCCCCTTGGCTGCCAGGTTAGATCGGTGTCATGCAAACTGTTCTTGTTATTATTGAAATGGCTGGACTTTTTCTGGACAGTATATATATGTATGTACTGAGCAGAGGACCTGAACAGACACTTCTCCAAGGAGGACTTACAGATGGCCCATAGACATATGAAAAGATGTTAAACATCACTAGCCCTCAGAGAGATGCAAATTAAAACCACAGTGAGATACCACTTCACACTGGTCAGAATGGCTGTCATATGTGTGTGTATGTGTGTGTGTGTGTGTGTGTGTGTGTGTGTGTGTATCCTTACCCAAGGAAACATTTTTCATTGCTTTGTTAGAGAGAGATGAAGGGGAAGAGAGAGAGAGAAACACTGATGTCAGAGAGAAATATCAGTCAGTTGCCTCCCTTACATACACCATCCAGAGATCGAACCCACAACCCAGGCACATGACCTGACTGGTGATCGAATCTGCAACCTTTTTTTGGTGTATGGGACAAAACTTCAACCAACTGAGCCACCTGACTCAGCCAGGGTGAAAGAGATGCAATATGTAAGTAAATGGCAAATAATTTTCCAGAGTGAGTAACAATATGAGTTCTTAGATCAAAAGTGCATTCTAATATTATGAAGGTTAAATAAAAGTTAACCCACAATTAGATATATTGTAGTGAAACTGCAGAATATCAATGGGAAAAAAAGACCAATGGTATGAGTCTGCTTGAGCTGTCAAAATAAAATACTATTGATTGGGTGACTTAAACAAGAGACATTTATTTCTCACAGTTTTGGGGGCTACAAAGTTCAAGATCAAAAATGATTTGGTTTCTGGTCAGAGTTCTCTTCCTGGTTTGTGGGTTGCTGCCCTCTCACTGTGTCCTCACGTGGTGGGGAGGGAGAGAGTGGGCTTTCTCCTGTCTCTTCTTAAGAGGTCACTGATCCTGTCTGATCATGGCCCCACTCTTATAACTTCATTTAGCCCTAATTACCTCCATGAAGGCCCAAACTCCACATACAGTCACATTTGTGGTTGAGGCTCCAATATGTGAAATTTGGGGGGACATGAACATTCTGTCCATAACAACCAGCTAAAAATTAGAGTTAAAAATATGTTATGTATAGCCCTGGCTGGTGTGGCTCAGTGGATTGAGCATCGGCCTGCAAACCAAAGGGTTATTGGTTCGATCCCCAGTCAGGGCACATGCCTGGGTTGTGGGCCAGGTCCCCATCAGGGGGCTCGTGAGAGGCACTGCACACTGATGTTCCTCTCCCTCTCTCCCTCCCTTCCCCCCTCTAAAAAATAAATTAATTAAATCTTTTTTAAAAATATGGTATGTATAATGGAAATGACAGACTGATATGTGCTTCAGCAGCAGGAGGGGTAGGAAGACAGAGGAATAACAACTTCTAAGTATAGAACCTAGAATACTGTATCTGGAAAACTATCCCATGAAAATGAGGGCAAAACAAAGACCAACAGTGTAAATTCACAGACTCTCAGTAAAAGAACTATTAAAAGATACTCTTTAGAAATAAAATATTAAACTGAGAAAAGATGCACAATATAAGAAACAATGGTGAACAGAGAAAATGTTAAAATATATTTATATTTATATTCCTTTTATTGTTAACTATGAAAAAAGGTTAAGTGTGTGGTTTAAAAAATGATTAAAATGAAAATTAGGCAACAATAGCAAGATGGGGCAGGCTCGTTAGGGGGAAATATGTTAAAACCATATTCAGCGTCAGAAAAATGATAATTATTGATTTCGTAAGAAAAAATTATGATTTTATCAGTTGAGTTTTGCCGCATAACAAACCACTGCAAAACATAATGGCTTAAAACGAACAATATCTTATTTAGCTCTCAAGTCTTTGGACTGGCTGGGCAGTTTTTAAAATCTGGGCCAGCTCGGCTGCGCTTGACCGGACTCTGCCGTGCATCTGTGATTGACTGGTGGCTGGTTAGACGATCCGGGCTGGTTTCACTCATATGTCTGGAAGCTGATAGCCTGCCTGCTGGGTTGCCATAGTTCACTTCCAAATTGCCTTTCATCGTCCAGATTGTCTGCTGGGACTGTTCACATGGTAGTCCAGGTTTCCAAATGCAGCCACAGTGCAAGCCTTGCTGTACTAGTACTTTTCAGGCTTCCGATTGTGTTACATTTACTAATGTCCTGTGAGCTAAAGCAAGTCACATGGCAAGACCAATATTCAAAGGGTGGAGAAATAGGCTCCACCCCTTGGTAAGAGGAAGAGAACTTGGGACTGTTTTTAGAAATGTACCACAGTTTGCTCCTTGGCCACAAATTATTCACATTTCCCCCACATGCAAAATTTACTAATTCTCATTCCAGGCCCTGTTTCACCCTTCGTATAGCAACAGGCTGGAAGCCTGTTGCATGATCAGGATGTGAATGAGGCTCCTCAGGTGTAGTTCTTTGGGTAGCCTCCTCGTAAGAGACTTGTGAATTAAAAATGACACCTGTTCCCTATATACCCAACATATTGAATACAATGGTGAGACAGGGACAGTTTATATGAATAGACCCTTCACTTCAAAAAGGGGCAGAACCAGAGATTCACAGACATTACAGGTCTAAAATTCCCCCTGGGTAAATGTAACTAGGTCCTCCTGCTCCAGGGCAAAGAAGAGCACTTCGTTAGGGTTCAGTTCTGCTTCCTAGGAGTGTCCTCCCCGTCCATTGTTATTGAAGACTCTTTTTCCATTCTCCAGCTCTCATCCACACCACCTAAAGAACTCTTTCCTTTAATTCCATAAGAAATGGCCCACATTAACAGTCTAGTAGCTTACTGCCCATTGATAATCGAGAGTTCAGAGACTTTCTGTAGGTTAATCGATGTAGTCCAAGTTGATGGTGCTTTTGCCCGTATAATTTTCTTTAAAGCATTTTGCAATTTCTATGTAACAGGTTATTGTCCATCTCATTAGACAAAAGCCGCTGTTTGTTGTTGTTTTTTTTCCTCTCTAGATTTATTCACAGCGATTTGGAATTAGGCTTCTGTTATGCTCTTAAGATTTCTTTCTTGTCTAGCTAAGAAAATATACTAGGCACTTCCTTAAATCTTTCAGGGGTCTTAACAAATGGCCATACCCTTGATTTGCCCTTTGTCCAAAAGCCTTCTATTACTTTGAGGATCTTATACTCAAAGATTATCAAATATGGGGAGACTAGAAATGAGAGACAGTTTTATTTTCCAACACAGCAGGTCCTGGGCCTTATATATTTAATCTAAATTCTGATTGCAAAAGGAACATTTCCTTCTTTAGCTCATCTTTGTCTTATCATATTTAATCATATGCAATTAAAAACACCTAACTAACTCTCTCCATTTTCTTTCTGGAGACCTACTTACCTATAACTGAAAGTTCATTAGGTTCATGTTTTTTCTTCGAGTTACTGCAGGCTTCAATTCTGCCAATTGTTCTATCCCTACATAACTCAAGTCATCATTTTCCAGGACACCATAGCAGTTTTCATTCCATTTTTCCAGTCTTTCCAAGCTGTTTCCATAATGCTTTTGCTAGCCACTGTCCTCCTAATCCAAACCCAACACCACGTATTTTTGGTTTTTGTTGTGGCTCTACCAATATCTGTATTAGTTAGCTTTTGCTGCATTAAAAAGCACCTCAAATTTAGAGACATAAATCATTGCCATTTTTACTTATATTGCAATTCTTTGGATTGGCCAGGTGGTCTTTCTAGTCTGGGCCAGCACAGTTGATCTCTTGAGAGAGTCAATAAAGCTATTCTTAGAGGAAAATTTATGACCTTAAATGTATTAATTAAAAATTTAAAATATGGAAAAACATGTTCAGTATTGTATTACGTTAAATTGTATTTGGCTATGTGTAAAAGAGGATCTAAATGAGCTTGGGGTTTAACATTTGTCATCTAACCAGAAATGTGGAGGTAGACAGTCCAAGCCAGATGGAGAGACTCCATTTTGCCATCAAGAGCCCAGGCTCTTCTAATTTTCCAGTCACCTACACCTTCAGACACATGTTTGCCACTTTGTGGTTGCAAGGTGACTGCTTTACCTCCAGCTTTGTATCCACATTCCAAGCATGATGGAGAAAAGGACAGATTGTGAAAGAGGCATGTGCTAGGTCAGTCAGCTATTTTTATGTAAAGAGCTTTCCTGGAAACCCTACCCAGTGACTTCCACTTGCATGTCATTGGTAAGAACTGTATCATATGATAGTTCCTAGCTGCAAGGTAGTCTGGGAAGTGTAGTTTCCCATTGGCATATTGCCTTCTCAGATCAAATAGGGCTTACATTAATAAGGAACAAAGGGAGAATAAATATTGTGTAGGTAACTATTTTTTTCTGCTATTCATGTCCATGTCAAGAAACTAGAAAAAGAAAAGGAGACAAAAATTTTAAAAAAAGAGAGAGAGAGAGAAAAGAAACTAGAAAAAGAACAAAATAAGCCTTTAGAGAAGTAGAAGGAAGGAAACAAAAATAGGGAGACAAATGAAATGAAATAGAAAATAATTTGGAAGATTAAAATATTATAAAATAGATAAAGTCCTAGCAATACCTTTTTCTCAAAAAGCCACAAATATTTTAAAAAGGAAATATAACTGAACATATGAAATAAAGAATAAAAACCATAAGACTATACTCTCAAAAAGTTTATGCCAAAATTTGGATTGGGAAAAGACATGGAGTTTTCTAGGCAGATATAATTTACCCTATCTACTTAAAAAAAAAACACAAAAACTTCAATAAAACAAGAACCATCAAAGAAATTAAACTAATAGTCAAAAGACTTTCTCCCCCCACAAAAGTATCAGGCTTAGATGACTTACACCTATGGTTTGTTCAGCTTCTAAGAATTAGATAATATTTCACAAACTGTTTAAGAGAATAGAAAATGAAGAAATGCTATCTACTTTTACAATGATAATATAATGTAAATACCCCAACCAGATGAGAAAAATATGAGAAAGTAAATGATAGATCAATCTCATTTATAAAATAGATGCTAATGAAGTGTTTGCAAATCTATTTGAAATATTTACATTCCAACTCAATAGAGTTTTGTAAGGAATTAAGAATGATCCAAAACAGAAAATATATTAATGTAACAAACCATATTAATAGATTAATAATACCTATAGCCTATAAGATATAGAAAAAATATTTGTCAGAATTTAGTACTCATTCATGATTGAAACAAACATCTCAGGAAACTAAGAATAAAAGGGAATTTCCTTAACTTGATAAAGAGCATCTATCAAAATATTACAACAAAAATTGTTAACACTAAGATTCTAGGCTCCCTTTCAGTGCAGTTGTGAAATAGATAAGGATACCCTCTCTCACCATTTATATTCAGCATTGTACAGGAGGTTCTAGACAGCACGATAAGAAAAAAATTATGTGACTATTGGAAAGAAAGATGAAAATGTCCTTATTTGCATACGATATGATTTTCTTGGAGTTTTTTTATTGGAGAACATAAAGTAAGAGCTTGCAAATTTCCCTAGAAACTAAATCAACATATTAAAATCCTGTTTACCAATAATAACCAATTAGAAAAATTAATAAATAAAGGATCCATTTTTAGTAGTAATAAAAGCCTCAAGATACCTAGAAGTACTTTTCACTAAAACATGTGCAAGAATATTTTTGGAGAAAATTACAATTATTGAACGATACTCTAAATAAGTGGAGAAAAAAGCTGTGTCCATGAATTGGGAGACTCATTAAAAGACGCCTGTTCTCCCCAATTAACCTGTAAAATAAATAAACCCCCAGGTGTGGGCGAGGATGTGGAGGGACAGAATCACTCACTGCTGGAAGGAGTGTGAATTGGTGCCACCGCTTTAGAAAACAATTTGATTGCACCTTTTAACCCAGAAATTCAAGTCCTAGATGGAGAATCTTTCTCCTGTACATCAGCAAACATGCACTAAAATGTTTATTGCAGCAAAATATGGGAAACAGCCTAAATGTCCATTAGTAGGAGAATGGATAATAGTGGTGTACTCATAAAAAGAAATACTATACACATTATGTATAGCATTGAAAATAACTATATTTCCTAACGGATTGCTCTCAGAAACCATGTTGAATGAAAGAAGCAATTTATGGAAGGCTACGAAAAGAACAGTATTAATATAAATTTTAACGCCTTGAAAATACTACTACGGGGTGGGGCAACAATAGACTTACAGTTGTGAGTATGCGAAACACAGAATTTATTCTTGTACTATTATTTATTAATTATTGTACTATTTTCCATACAACTGTATGGAAAGAACTGTAAACCTACTTTGCCCCACCCTGTATATAGTGTTTATGCTTAGATTGTCTTTTTGGGGACCCAAGCAAACATGCCTGGGGGTGGTAAACAATGAGTTTATGACTGTGGCTCTCTGTAGGGTGAAAGCAAAGGGCATGGAAGTGGGAAGAGAAAGTCCACAAAGAGCTTCAAGTATATCTGATACCGTTTTTAATAAAGACCTATTTGTCTCTAGTTTAGAAATCTTTCACCATTAAAAGATGTTTTATCCTAAATGTAATGAGGTGTCCTGGACTGGATCCTGGAACACAAAAAGGACATAGTGGAAAAACTGGTGAAATCCAAATAAGGCCTGGAATTTAGTAAATAGTAATCTGCTGATGTTGGTTTCTTAGTTTTGACAAATGTACTGTGGTAATGTAAGATGTTAACATTAGGGGGAATTGGATAAAGGAGCTCTCTGTATCATCTTAACAACTTTTCTAAAAATCTAAAGTTATTCCCAAATAAAACATTTATTTTAAAAAGTAGGTGATTGGATAATATTTTTTTAAGTGACCATCACAACTGTTCCCCCCGCCCCCACTGTCCACCCTCAGCACTGTCCCTGTGTGGATTTACTTCTGACAGGTACTTGTGGTCAGTCCTTCTTGGATTGTGTCCTGGTCTGGTTGTGTCCTGCATATCTGTCTTCCCTGCTTCAGAATACTCCTAGAAGACAAGATTAGTCTCTGCAAAACCTGATTTATTCTAATTTTATGGGTTGTTTAGTACTCAGAGATCTTAGAGTGGGAAAGGACCCTAACGGAGCTCCCTGTCCAACCTCCTTCCATAGGGAGGTAAGGCAGGAAAGTTATTTCAAAAGAAACACCTGCAGGTTAGAGAGGCCAAGGAACTCAGGGAGGACTGGGACCCAGAAGTTTTACCTCCTAGGATGATCTTTGTTCTCACCTCATTGCCTCTCATAATAAAAACAAGTGAGGTCAAATAGCCTCCCTTATTTGTTCGAGGAGAAGAGTTATATATTACTCAGAAATGGTGTAGGTGGCAGAGACCCTGGAGCTGGAGAGGCCAAGGTGAGGTTGGTGCATTTTTTGTTTCTTTGTTATGAATCTTCTTAGGATTAGAGATTGCCTACTATTGAGAGCATTGGCATTATATAGAGGGCACTGAGTGGGCTGGTATGGGGAGGGAATCAGAATTGTAAAATGCATCCTGTCCCTCAATCGTTACCACAACCCTCTGGTTACATATACTTGCTCCCATCTTACAGATCAGGTAACAGGTTCAGAAAGATTAAATGACTTCCCCACGGCCATAAAACTAATAAGAGGTAGGTCTATTGTGATATTGTGATATCGTGATAAAATAAATTTGCCTGTGGTTTCCTAGCAGTCGTCCCTAAATCCGTTGTAATTTCTTATGTGATGAAAACTGCAGGGCATCTTTCACTCTAAACTATAGAGCATAAAGATGAGATGGGTAAGGGTTTTTTTGTTTTGCTTCTTTTTTTTTTTTCTTCTTTCAACCACATCTGAGTTTATAAGAATTAGGTGATTTCTGGAACACCCTGGAACTTTCAGTATCACCTCTTTACCTCTTGGGAGGGGATAGGGGCTAGAAACTGATGTAATCACCAATAGCCAATGACTTGTTCAGTAATGCCTGTCTGATGAAGCCTCAGTAAAAACCCGAAAGGACAGAGTTTGTAGAGCTTCTGGGCTGGTAAACAGGAATGCATCCCCTTACCTGGAGGATGATGCACCCCAAGCTTCTGTGGTTGAGATTTTTCTGGACTTCATCTTACGTATCGCTTCATCTGATGTTCTTTTGTGTTCTTTAGTATCCTTTGTAATAAACCATCAATCTAGTAAATAAAGTATTTTCCTGAGTTCTGTGAGCTGTCCTAGTAAAGGATTAAACCCAACGCATAGGTCACGGGAACCTCTGATTTATAGCTGGTTACTCAGAAGCACAGGTGGCAACCTGACTTCTGATTGGCATCTGAAGTTGGGCAGCCTTGTGGGATCTGACACCATCTCCAAGTGGAAAGTATCGGAATTGAGATGAATTGCAGAACAACTAGCTAGTGTCTGAGAATTGCTTGGTGTGAGGAAAACCTACACAATTTGGCGACCAGAGTAGAGTGTTGTCATAGAGCAGAGAAGAACAATGGAGAATTTTCCCTTTTCAATTATGTTATAGGAAGCCAGGGCTGACTCTGCGAACTCATGATTAAGGAAGACCCTTCGGAAGGCAGGGAGGAGAAATTCTCCAGAGATGACTGTTGCTTTCAGAATAGCACAGAATCATAAATTTACTTAAAGCATTATGAGATTTTATTTGCGATTACATGTCACAATGTATTTAATGTGTGTCCCAAGACAACTTTTCTTCTTCCAGCGTGGCCCAGAGATGCCAAAAGGTTGGACATCCCTGTAAGAGCCCAGATAGAGCAGCAGCCTAGAATAGGCTGAGAAGAGCTTCAGTGGTGGGGGGTCAGGGGCAGGCATCAGGCCTGCCAGGGCTAAGAACCACGGCAGATTCTTCCTTCTGGAAAAGAAAAAGTCACATAGGTTGACTCCCCACTCCTCCTACCCCTCATTTCTCTGTCGCAGTCTTGCTATCGGGCCCATGCTATCTAGCCTTCCTCCTTAAAACCAAGGTCCTCACTTTGTCTCTCTTTAGTTGGTATGGAAGAGGCTCATGTGACTGAATAGGACTCCTCAGGGCTTAATTGAAGTGATGTAGGTAAAAGTAAACTGTAAATCAGTATATAAATGTGGTTGTTGACTGAACAGAGTATAAACCTGGGAGGTTTGTGGGAGCAAAGGGGGAAAGTGCCCTTTGAGAGAGGTCTCCCAGGAGAATATGAGATTAGTCGAGGTTCAATGAATTCCTTTGTTGGTAACTCAAGAAGCATATTTGAAGGGATAAACCCCCTCTCTTAGAGCAGAGCATCCCAGACTTGTCACCATAGTGACTGTGCTCAAACAGAGGCTTAAAACTCAGAAAACACCAGGTCAGGGGGATTCCTTTGGAGCCCTGATTCTCCAGTAAAGGACTCAGCTATTGTGTGCTATGGAGGAGAGCAGGCAGGGAGTTTGAATAGTTTTCCTTCCTTCCTGTCTCTTGCTGTGGGGCTTTTGTTTGGGTTTTTCTCTCTGGATTGATGGGGCTTTTGGAAAGCGGTACCTCCCTATAGAAGGAACTAGTCTTCATTAAAACCTGTGTCAGGAGTTGGAGGCACTAACAATGAACTATCCAAAAAAGAAATTAAGAAAACAAATCCATTTATAATAGCATCAAACAGAATATAATCCGTAGTAATAAATTTAACCAATTTCAGACCTATACACTGAAATCTGTAAGACATTGATGGGAGAAACTGAAGAAGACACAAATAAATGGAAAGATATATAGTGTTCATGGATTAGAAAAATTAATATTGTTTAAATGTTCATACTATCCAAAGTGATCTACAGATTCAATGCAATTCCTATCAAAATTCTGGTGGCATTTTTCACAGAAATAGGAAAAAAATCCTAAAATTTGTATAGATTTACAGAAGACCTGGGATAGCCATAGCAATCATGAGAAAGAGGAGCAAAGCTGGAGCCACCATAATTCCTGATTTCAAACTATACTACAAAGTTATAGTAATCAAAACCGGATGGTACTAACATAAAAACAGACAGGTAAGTGGAACAGAATAAAGGGCCCAGAAATACACCTACACATATACAGTCAAGTGATCTTTGACTAGGAATCCAAGAATACACAATGGGGTTGAAGAGAGTTTCTTCAATAAATGGCCTTGGAAAAACTAGATACCCACATACAAAAGAATGAAATTGGACCCTTATACTACACACAAAAAATAAATCAAAATGTATTAGACTTAAAAATAAGAACTGAAACTAAAACTACTAAAAGGAAACAGAGGAAAAAAGCTCCTTGCTATAGGTCTTGGAAATGATTTTTTGGATATGACACCAAAAACTCAGGCAACAAAAAGCAAAAATAAACAAGTGGGACTACATCAAACTACAAAGCTTTTGCACAGCAAAGTAATCCATCGATAAAATGAAAAGGAAACCTACAGAATTGGAGAAAATATTTCTAAACCATATCTCTAATAAGGGATTAATACCTAAGATATATAAGGAACTCATACAACTCAATACTTAAAAAAAAAAA
>PVJD01011630.1:0-44950 GCA_004026545.1 Mormoops blainvillei | reverse complement strand
CAGGCAACAAAAACTAAAATAAATAAGTGGGACTACATTAATCTTAAAAACTTCTGCACAGCAAAAGAAACAATCAATAAATTGAAAAGGCAACCTACAGAATGGAAGAATATATTCATAAACCATATATCTGATATGGGGTTAATACCCAAAATATATAAAGAACTTATACAACTCAATAGCAAAAAAAAAAAAAAAAGTAAATAATCCAATTCAAAAATAGAAAAAGAACCTGAATAGACATTTTCTAAAGAAGAACATACAAATGGCCAATAGGTGTATGAAAAGGTGCTTGACAGCAATAATAATCAAAACCACAATAAAATATCACCACAAACCTGTTAGGATGGTTATTATAGGGACAGAAAAAATTTCCCTTCTTCCCTTTTTTGGGTTTTTTGACTGATCTAATAATTAAATTGACATCAAATAGATTAACAGGGAAAATTTAATTATATATATACAAGAGTCTCAAAGATATAAGACTCAAGGTAAGTTGAGCAATTGAGGCTTATACGTCCTCCTCAGCTAAGGAATGGGATAGGGGCCTGAGGCTTCAAAGGGGAGAAGGGTGATTCACAGGATGATAAGAGTAGATATTTGGTGATGAGAAGTTTGCCCTGCCAGGGACCATGACCCTTATCAGCAGGAAGCAGTACTGAAGGGAAGGAGACCCTACTAACTCAACACCCCTAAAAGATTTTAGGGATGGAATTCTCTGAGAGGTTTATGAGACATGATAGTAAGAAACTAGGAAAATTCCTTGACAAGTGGATTAGGGAAACTGAGACAGACAGCTGAACACAATGGTGGAGCAATTTACAGCCAGATACAAAAGGTCGCCTCCCTAGAGACAACATCCAGGCCCCAGTTGTGTTTCAGCTCCAGACCCAGAAAAGCAGCAAAACCAGGTGGGCAACTCCAGGACCAACTGCAGTGACTAAAGACCCCCTGCCCTATCACTAACCAATCAGGGGATACTATGACCCTGAAAGGGCACACCTGGAGACCTGATGAATATTCTGCTGAAACCTTCCCCAGAAACCTCCCCTAAGATTCCTGCCTGCTAGAGAAAGATAAAAACCTCAAGACAAAGGACCCGGGGTGCACACTCTCCTTCTGGGGAGCAGCCTGCCCTATCCCCTTTCCCTCCTTTTCCCCAACTTCTTTCTTCCCAGGCACATGTCTCCTAAACTGTAAGGCAATGGGCAACTAGCAGCTTATCCCAGATTGATCCCCTGAACCTGTCCCCAAAGACCCCTTTTCTCTTTTCTCTGACCTCCCCGTGAGCTAAGGCAGCCCAGCCTGGGCTCTCCTGTTGCTTCTTTTATGCTAAGCGCTTCCTTGTTTCATTGTCCCCAGCTTTAATAAATACATCCTCATCATGAAGAAGAAAGAAGGAGGAGGAGGATGAGGGGGAGGAGGAGGAGGGGGAGGGGGAGGAGAAGAAATAGTAGTTTGCCCTACCATACATACTGGTTTTTTTAGGAGTAAGAAGAATCATCTCTGATAATAGCTCTTTGTTTGGTACAGGCCCCTAATTTTTTGTTTGTTTGTTTGTTTAGAGAGAGATAAAAGCTTTTCCTGATTCTGCTGGGTCTTGATTGCCTTCAGCTCAAAATAAAAGTGCATATTTTGGGGAGACACATTATGCTTCCCCTCACTATTATCAAAAAGACAAGAGATAATAACCGTTGGCAAGGACATGGAGGAAAGGGAAACCTTATTCATTGTTGGTGGGAATGTAAAACGGAGCAGTCATTATGGAAAACAGTATGGTGGTTCCTTGAAGTATTAAAAATTGAACCACCACATATCCAACAATCCTACTTCTGGGTATTTATCCAAAGGAATTATAATTAGTATCTCAAAGAGATATCTGCATCTCCATGTTCATTGCAACATTATTCACAATAGCCAAGACATGGAAACAACCTCAAGTATCTGTCAATGGATAAATGGATAAAGAAGATGTGGTATATACATATACAATGAAATATTATTCTGGCATGGGAAAGAAGGGAATCCTGCAATTTGCAAAAATGTGGATGGACCTTGAGGTCATTTTTGCTAAGTGAAATAAGAGAAAGACAAATACCGTGTGATCTTATTTATGTAAGGAATCTAAAGAAGCCAAACACAGAGAAACAGAGAGTAGGGTGGTGGTTACTAGGGGCTGAGAGCGGGGGAGAGTTGGGGAGATGTTATTTGGAGATACATAATTTGCAACTGGCAGATAAATTCTAGAGATCTAACGCACAGCATAGTGATTTTATAATCAACAATACTGTAGTACATACTTCAGAGTTGCTAAGAGACTAGATTTTCATTGTCCTCACCACAGAAAGAAATGATAATTATGTGACCTGGCAGATAAGTTAGGTAATGCAATAGTGGTAATCATATTACAATATATCAAACCAACATTGAATGCCTTAAATTTATACAACATTTATGTCAATTATGACTCAATAAAAATTTTAAGAGTGAAAACATAGATTTTGGAAATACACTGCCAATATGGATTTATCCTGCTGGTCTCATGGAGGTGAGGGTGTCTCCTGAAGGGAATGATCCTCCCTTCACCCCTCAGCTACCCTGGGGAGAGTTCAGGTCAAGAGCAGGGAACAGGCTCTGGGGAAGGAACTTAGGTGGCGTGGTAGGAGGGATATTTTCTTTGCTCTGTGCCTGGCCAACTGTTGTCCCAGTCTCAGGTTATAGGGCTGCCAGCAGCACTCCTATTACAGGGGGTGGCTGTTTCTTTTCACAGGGAGATGTCCCAGGTGGGAGGCAGGGAATGTGCGGAGGAAAGGGGCTCAGGTTAAGTCCTCACTCTGCTGTATCTCTGATTCATTCTTGGTGTCACAGGCCCTTTCTCATGTGTCCTTCTGTCATCCATACAACCTGCCCTCCACTATGTCAGGGAAGGGTCCACACCGACGCCTGGATCAGAGTGACCCAGGGAAATGTTGGACCCTCTCCCTGGAGGTCAGAGCATCCGCCAGCAGAGAACAGCTGGTCTCAGCACGCTTGGAGAATTCCCTAGGGGCGCCGCTCTGATGAAGCCGCTTAAGCAAAGCACTATCTCAGTGCCCTATGTGTAATATGAAAAGAAACAATATCTACCTCTCAGGATTGTCATTAGGATTAGAGGAAAATATGTGTGGAGTGACTGGAATTTTCACAATATTTATTCATCCTTTAATCGTCTCACCCATGTTATCATAATTAGTGCATGCCATTGGGCAATAGCAATATGGCAATGAGCAAGACAGATCAAGTTCCTGCTCTCAGGACGTTCCCTTCCTGCGAGGAGGAGACACAGACCATCAGCAGATAAATGCGCTGTCAGCCGGAGGGTGAGGGAACCCGGGTGGGGAAGGGGACCAAGCCGAGCAAGACGGTGCTCGGGTATCTCACCTTGGCCTGATCGCTGGGGGTTCTGGCATGGCAGCGGCATGTGAAGAATTGTACTTTGAGGCCAGAGGGCAAGGGGGCTCTGGGCAGAGCACCAACGCCCTCTACACATGCTCCCAAGGGAAGAAGTCACACAGTAATAAGTGTGAGGAAAGAATAAACATCATAACATGAAAGAGATTATGTGCTTACTTAAACCAGATGCCTGTGAAATAAGGCTCGTAGATTCAGATTTTGTGGAACAATTTGGGGAGCCTTCTAAAGTAAAAGTACATAAAATCATAAAAAGTAGTACACGCGTGAAGATTTATTCAAAACGAGAAATCCAACAAATTAAAAATAATAAAAGCTAATAAACAAACATTACAAAACCCAGGAAAAAATAATGCAATATTTATATTAATGAAGTTGCTGACATATCTCTATAATATCTTTTCCCACGTATTTTGGCTATATATTTTTTGATTATCTCCTCTCATGATAACGTTCGGTAATACACTCTCCATTAAGCGAATGAAAACATTTTGATTTTTTCCCTAAAGTGGTAGGCCAAAAAAATAATTTTAAAAAAATTATTGATATATTTTTTAAGTTTCTTTCAGCTTCAGAACTTGTTATTTGGTAAAGCCGTGTGACTTCCAGGATCATTGCCAAGTTTAGGAAAGCCTTTAAGTTTCTTTCATAGTTGAGCCGTAAGCTTTGGAAAGGCGTCCCAGCTTCTGACTCCACACATTTCACTCTTGCTCTCTTCCCCTACTCTCCTCGTCTTTCGGTTGTGGGGGTCACGGGACATGTTCACAGTGCCAACAGGCAGTCGGCAGCGTGTGAGTGATGAGAGTATTTCAGGAAATTGTTGCTGCTCTAGGACATCCAGCAGAAACACACCTACACAACAAAATGAATGCAAATTACTTAAATATTTCCCTTAAACTCACATGAAACGAATCCCTAAATCAACTCCCCTTAGCCCTGTCCCCAAATGCCCATAGCCACTCCAATGCCACCTGACGAGGGGAAGCGTGAGGGAGGGACCATTGGAGGAAGAAGAGAGAATAGCTTTATGCTTTAACTGATTGTGGTTAAAATATTGTACTTCTGCAATATTTATAAAAACGCACAAGCACGTGACTAGACTGCTAGGGACCGCCTGGATTTAGGGTCATGCAAGTTAAGAGACTCCGAAATGCATAAGCTTCCTTAGCTTCATCTTCCTTGATGGAGCTTAAAACAGTTAGCTGACACTCAGTAAACTATTATTGACTGGAGACTCGTGGTGATTCCACTGTGGTCTTTGAAGACAGAGATCCTTGGCTCCATCCTGAGATTCAGATCAAATGATGGAAGGTAGGAATACAGAGCTTTGTCTGAAAGGCCTCTTTTGAAATAGAAGTTGCCCACATCAGAGGCTCTCCCAAAAGTACCCCATTTATGGACTATGACCACCCATGCATAAAGGCAATAAATGGCAATTTTCTAAGTGTCTGTAAAGTGTTGGTTGGAATCAGTAAAGATTTAAAACCAGTGCAGTGTTTGGCTGTGATTTGCATCTTCTTTTGTTTTGATTAAAAATTCTTTTCAATTACAGTTGACATTCAATATTATTTTAGTTTCAGGTGTATAGCATTGCGTTACAACATTTATAAAACTTAGGAATGATCACCCCGTAAGTCTCATACCCACCCGACACCATCCATAGGTTTGCATCTTCTCTTCCTCTGTTGGGTCCCTGGGTGAGGAAGTCCCTTGTTCCTGCCAGGTGTTCTTTATTAGAGCTAGAGTCTCCTAGCCTTGTAAGTACTTGCTTACCTGCCTGTCTTCCTTACAAAACTGAGCTGTGCTAGGCCAGGGGCCCTGTCTTCTTTATGCGCCCAGCACACAGCCCAGCTCATGGAAGGCCCTTGATGGACGTTGCAAGATGAATACCTAATTATCCGTCCAAGAATGTACGAAAGAAAAAAATCATTCCACCAGTTTTTTAAATTTTACCTGAAATTCCCAAAGGAAAGTAAGTTTGTACCTTGTCCAATTTGGTCAGTAATGTAATACTTGACTCTGAATGACTTTAAGACTGTTTCCGTTTTCAGGGCATTTGCAGAAAGCATGAACTAGTTTACCCAAATAATTTTCACTGCTGGATAGAAAGCACTCACAAAATAAAGGAGAAATCACACACCATGTGCAGTTTTCATTCTGGTCACTCTGCACCGAAATACAGGCCGGATTCCCTTTCTTATTTTTGAGAAAGACAAGAGAGCTGCTTGTCTACAATCACTGTTCCCTTTGTCCATGAATAAAAGGTCCTTGTGTTTGCAAGCATTTCACATGATGTGCTAAAAAAATAAATAAATAAAGGCGTGTAAAGTTTCCACAGCAAGTGTGTTCACCAAATTTGCGTGAACCACTTAATTACAGAGGATTCGGAGGGATCAGCCACACTTCAGTGCAGCAGTGACAGCAAGGCCAGGCCGCAGGGTGCCAGCGCGTGCTTCCTTTGGGTTTCCTCTTTCCTTGCGAGCTTTCACAGATCCAAAAACAACAAGAGGAACAACAGAGTACCCACAAATTATTTTTTAATTAAACTTGAAAAGTTGAAGCTGTTTCCAAGAGACTGACACTAACTCACATCAAGCTAAATTAATAGCAGAGAAAATATTTTTTCCTGTATTTAAACTACCAAGAATGTTTAGTAAAAGCAACTTAAATCTTTCATAAACTTCCTAGGGTTCTCAAGCAAAACCTGGCTTAAGAGAAAAAAGCCTGCCTAACTCCAAGATTCCAAAGGAGTTAAACGACATAAATAGTTTTATTTAAAAAAGTGAAATCTAGACAGAGCCTGAAACTAGTAAATGAAAATTAAATCTGGATATTTGAAAAACATCTGTATCTATCAAATATCTATGTTTGTAAGGCAAGAAGAGCCTTGGCTTCAGTAATTAAGGACTAACAGGAGCTGGGGTAAATAGGGGTTTATGAAGTCAAAGTTAATCTATAGCAGGTTAAAAAAATAATACATTAATCCATGTAGCTTCAGGTAATAGCCCTCCAACAAACTGCCCTACTTCTAAGGGTAATTTTGAATGATATTGAAAGTTTTTACCTGACTCCTCTCAACTATTTCTGTGTACACGGGTCTACAGTGTATGTGAAAACCTAGCCTCACTATTGGACTCTGCTAAGTAACTTTGCTTTAATCAATCATTAATACCTTAATTTGAACTGGTACCTGAACTAGCAAGAATGTGAAGGCAAGATCTCTAGGTGGTAGGTGGTCTACAGGGGTCAGGAAATGTGAACACATAAAAGAGTCAAAAAGCAGCCGTCCAGTCTCAGGAAGACAGATATCCTCTCCCTGAGGGTGGTTGGCTTACCCAAGTCCTGCCATCCTCGGAGGCTTTCCAGAAATGGCAGATAACCTTCTCCAAGGCCCACATTCTCTTCTCTCTCCGTGTGGCATAATATAGTGGTCAAGCCCATGGGCTCCGCAGCCAGACTCACATTTGAGCTGTATGACCTTAGATAAAGTACATTTTTTGTTTATGCATGTCTGCCCCATTAAAATGTAGCTTTCACGAGGGTGGAAACTTTCTTTAGTTCGTGGTCATAGAAGAGGGCCTAGTGCATAGTAGGTGCTCAATGTTTACTAATCGAATGAGTGAAGGAAGTATTTAACCTTTCTGGGTCTTCTCATTCATGAAATGAGGATAATAATAGCACTCAGTGTGACATATATAAAGGCTGCAACTGGAGTCAAGATGCAGGATCAGAGTTTACCTAGCCAAGGAGTCCATTATACTCTCCCTGTTCAGGGGAGAGCATGGTTTCAGGATGTGCAACTGCTGACAAAGGGGGACAGGGAAAGCCGCCCCAGGTGGATGCTCTTATGCAACGTTCAATCGTGTTTACTTGGAAATTCGCTCTGCTCTTTTAAGAAGGAGATCCGATTATACAGCTCGATGTCCTTATGATCTTATTTTTGTTGTCATGGGTCAACCATTTATATGTAACAAAACAAAAATGACTCAAATAAAATGTGATGGGGAAGGAAGAGGGATTGGAGTGAAACTTGTCAGTTACGTTTTTCAGCTCTCATTTGACTTACACAACTTGGGTGGGAAAATATTTTTAGAACTCAGTCTGCTCAGTTACCAAATAAGTGTGTAAACATTGGTATCCTCCCTACAGAGGGCTGTGTTCAGTTGGAAAAAAAAATAATGAAAATGTTTTTGCAAAAGCAAAACTAAATATGAAATACCAATGAATAAACGTAGCAAGAAATATGAAGGCCTGAATGAAGACTCCTTTGAAAAATTACTTAAAGACATAAAAGAAAATACTTCAATAAAGAGATGCTTTATTTCTGGATGAAAAGTTTCATTCTTATAAATATTCCCAAATTAATTTATAAATTTAATGTGAAATTTTCCACAGTATTTTTCTTGGACCTGCATAAAATAATTTTAAACATCAACTTTTTAGACTAAACTTATAAGAATAACCAATATAATTTAGAAGAACAGAAGAATATGGTTTAAGGGATGACTTGTCCTATCAATTATTTAACAAAACATATTATAAAGGTATAACACTTAAATACGATAAATAAGACTGTTAGTCATGACTCCCTGAATTTATTTCATGGCCTATTAAGGGCCATCAACTGTGCTTTGAAAAACAGTGGTTTATAGATATTAAAAATGGGTTATTTGGTTACATTTATTTCAGTATAGTCATAATGCTGAATATATGCAGTTATTAATAATAATGTGATAGAACTATACTTGCTGGCATGGAAAGGCTTGACAATATATTGGTAATGAGATTTAAAAATTTATAAAATAATAAAAATTAAAAAATTAAAAAATTTTTTCCTACAATTTTTTTACTATAAAAAATTTACTATACCCCATTTTTAAAGAACAAAAAGCATATATATGCTGACAAAAAGCATGGACAGATAAATACTAATATGTTAACAAGAGTTACAGCCCATTTTTCTTTAACAAACCTTATTTCCATTTTTTGCTATTTTATTTAATACTATGATTACTAACTTTATGAAAAAAACATTTTCCAAATTTCTGATGATGCCTTTAGGATAGAGTCCTAGAATTAAAATTACCTTAATAAGCATTTTTAAAGCTACATCACAAAATTATTTTCTAAAAGGGTTGTAGTAATTTTCATTCCTACCAACAACGTATGAATAGCCATTTTCTTGTCCCCTTACTCATATTTGGCGCCTCATTTTAAAAAATGAGTAGATAAAAATTAAAAAGAAAATATTTACTCTTATGATATGTTAAAATTTTTTTCACTCTTGTTTTAATTTGTACTTCTTTTATTACCAATGTGCTTAAATGCTCTTTTATATGCTAGTCATTTGTATTTCTTCTTCTGTATATTGTTGCAAATACTTTCTGCCTGGACCACTTTGTTTTGAGTAATAATGAACAATAATACCATAAAGATTTCTATGACACAACTTTTTTCACTCCTAGAAAATAAACTTATGTAATCTCACATCAAAACTCAGGGTCTCCCACTTAGAGTCCTACCTCGTCATAAGATGAAGAAAAATTTTAAGATATC
This sequence comes from Mormoops blainvillei, assembly GCA_004026545.1. Taxonomy (NCBI): domain Eukaryota; kingdom Metazoa; phylum Chordata; class Mammalia; order Chiroptera; family Mormoopidae; genus Mormoops; species Mormoops blainvillei. The sequence goes on along the minus strand of PVJD01011630.1, from coordinate 35,944 downwards.
TAAGGGACTATATGTCCTTTATTTATTATAATCATTCATTGCCAAAGATATTTTTTCATCTATCCTTGATATTTCAAATACAGTGACTCAAATTTCCCTTCCTCACCTCTAAGTGTGCTCCAAAAGTAATTTAACTAAAAATATGTTAGGCCGTATTTTAACAAACTTTATTTACATAACATAAAATTTCCTTATGAACAACACTGAATAAATAAAGTTGTTTAGAAAAAGATTATATTGTGTCCAATGGACCTAAAAAGAAAAACCTTACTGAGATGGAACTAATTCTTGGTCTATTTTCAGCAATCAACAGAGCTACCATGGAATGTTCAGGACATGCTCATAATGCCATAGCAAAGGCCTTCATTATTTTATTTTATTAAGCAAAAGCACTTTAGATCAGTGTTTTCCAAATTGTGAATGGGTCATGAAATCAGTTAAGTGGGTCAGACTGGCTTTATTTATTTATTCATTTTTTAAATTCTCACCTGCGGATATGGTTTTTAATTGATTTTTGAGAGAGAGGGAAACATCAACATGAGAGAGAAACATTGATCCGTTGCCTCCCCTATGTGCCCAGTGAACCCACAACCTAGGTATGTGCCCTGACCAAGGATCGAACCTACAACCTTTTGGTGCACAGGACGACACTCCAACCAACTGAGTCACCTGGCCACAGAGAAACTAGGTTTTGTTTTTTTTTTTTTTCTTTTTTAAAAGATAGAATGGAAGGGAAAAGAAAGAAAGAAAAAAAAAAGCATTGTATGTAATAAAGGTATTACTTCATATGATATGCTAGGTCATTATGTCAAATGAATCCCTATAATAGGCTATGGTCTAATAACTTTAAAAGCAAACAACTTTACATAATAGCCAGTGTTCTTCTTATTAAAAATAAAATAATTAATTCTATCCTCACCCCAACAATTACAGACATACCTGGGAGATAGTGTGGGTTCAGTTCCAGGATACCTCAGTAAAATAGCTGGTGATCTGTTGGCTGGTAGAGGGTCTTGCTTTCAATTTGTAAAAAAATTCAACATCTATGATGTGCAGTAAAGTGAGGAGCCATAGAATGAGTTATGCCTGTATTTTCCATTAACAATTTAAATTTGTTTTAAAGAGGATTATTTATTTGCTGCTACCATAATGCTAAGAATTGTTCTAGGCACTGAGGGTACCGTGCTAGTAAACTGAGATCCCTACACTCATTGAGCTCCCACAGAGCAGAGAGACAGATGACGTACAGCATTGGGTGGTTCTACGAGGACGGTGGTGCAGTTTCAGATAGAACAGTCAGAGGAGGCATGATGAAGGTGGCACGTGAGCAGGGTTCAACATTTGATTATTTTAATCTGCATGTTAAAATGTTATTTTAAATTTAAATGAACATCTTAATAAATAAGTAAACAGCTGCTGAGATTAAAGAATAGAAACTATTTTGATTTCCTATTGTGATGTTTAACTTTTTGTTCATTTATATATTTAAGTCATTTGCTTAAAAACTGTTTACTTTGTTCCTACCAAAGGCTGCCCACTGTACTGGGCCCTGGGGATTGGACTGAAAAGAAGATAAACTTAGTTCTTGCTCTGAGAAGTGTCCGGTTTACTGGGATATTCAAAAATAGGACACAGGCAAAGGCAATCACAATGTGATACACAAATAACGGGGAAGTAGAGAGTGCAATTCCCTTCTTGCAGGATCAGGAAAACCTTCCTGAAGGCATGATGACTACACTGAGATATCGAAGCAGAAATAAAATTACTATAAGTTTCTAAATTTTTGACTCATTCACTTAAAATCATAGTGGTGCTTAATGAGAAATTGTGACTTGGGACACAAATGCTTTTACTTCACATAGCAATGGCTCAAGCATTACTCTCCTCTTAAAAAATACAGAAGGAGGTAAGAGAATGTTTACATACCTGCTTCCATTCACTTTAAGTCTATAATGATCTTTTATCTTGTAATCATAAAGTTAGGTTTCTGTTTGTTGACTAAGAAGCACAACAGGTGTTCCTGTAATAGAGGTCTGTTTTTATAGTGTGTGGTCGGGGGGTGCTGGCTGATCCACAACCTGAGACCATGAATGTTTATACTGCAGAATGACATGCAACATATTAAAATGTCATTTGCTGAGAACCCTGTTTCCTCACTTGAGGTTGTAAACTGTTTGTCATAGGTTAAACTAGCTCACCATCCTTGTGACAATTAACCAGGAAGACCTCACTGATAACTGTTACAGTGAACTCAACCAGTATAAAAGACTGTGGGTTTTCCTGGCATAAGGATAATATAGGAGCTTTTCCTCCTTGCAAAGGTTATGCAAATAAAAGTAAATAGATGAGGCTAAACCAAGGACAGGAATTTTAAATACAACCCTAAGTCTCTTTGTTCCCCAGAAGCCTAGTTCAGTTCCAAACCATGGGAACTGAGTACAGGCAAGCTCTTTGCAGGCACTCAAAGTGGTTCGGATGCGAAGCTACCAGGGGAGGATGGTGGATTGAATAGATGCATGAGATTTCCTTCCCCAACTTAATCTACTATTGCAATACCTCCCTGGAATGGCATTTCATAACCACCACCACCACCTAATTTTTATCCAAAGCATTTATTGCAGCAAAAAATACTCTATATATTACACCTTTTATTTTTTTTCTCTCCTCTGCCCCCCTACATTAGAATGTAAGCTCATAGAGTATATGATTTTGCTCTATTTTGTTTATTAACACCCCAAATTGAGAATGGAGACTAAAAACAGATTGGAGGTTCAAGAATGAGCCTTATTAACTTTGATCTTCACTTTAGGCCCAAGGTGATATGGATGGATAATTTGCTGACTCTGTTCCTCTCCTGTTTCTAACCCCATGTTATTATTTTTAAGTGTTTCCCCTTGGGCTGGTCAAAAATTTCCCCAAGATGAGTCTTGCAATCTCCTACCTGGAAGGTAAGGCCTGGCAAACTGTTAGATTCTGGCAGCTGAGTGAGGAGAAAGTGGCAGTTTCTGCATCGATGTATTTTTATTGGTTGGTAGACTCATGGGAGCAAACCCATGACCAAGTTAGCTCAGCTCAAGAAATTGAAGCAAAAAGCTGATTATCTGTCCTGTCTTTCATTCTATGCTGCCAACTTCTGCTATTTTCCTGTGACAGTTTCTCTTTGATCCTGTTTATCACCTCAAACATTGTGATATATCTGTTCACTTACCTCAGGCCTTTAACATGTTCCTTGCTCATCTTCAGCCTGAGAAATCCCGTCTCATTCCTCCTTGTCCTTCTACCTCCAATGACCCACAACTTCTGTCCTTATTTAGGACAGGATCTGTCCTATATTTATTTATGTCATTTACAAAAACAAGCAGAAACCTGATACAATGAAGTCATGTGTATTTCTGGTCAAAGAGGATGAGGTAGAGGGAAAGGGAAGCAAGGGAACTGAGTGGAAGGCCAGTGGCTTCATAACACAGCATACTGAGGATGTTTATGGGAACTTCATGGATTGCCTTAACTCTACCACATGTATATAAAGATTCCAGCTGAGTTTACACGAACTTGGTGAAGTTAATTTCTCCATGAAGTCATATTGGCAAGAAAGTAGTCTTTAAAATCAAGTCCCTCTTTGCCTAATCTTCCATTAATTCTTCCAGTTCCAAGCTACCATGTGCAAAAGACCTGCAAAGATAAGTCAAGTTCACTAGTTAGCCAGAACTTACCAATGGGGACCCTGGAACTCTCAGGTAGACGATAATACCTTCCTCAAACAATGGCATAACACTTACCTAATGGCGGCTCTGTTTGCTTTTTTACTGTTTTAACCCTAATTTACTGTTGGTAATGATAGAGAAATCACTAATTTACTGTTGGTAAACAGTAAAACACTAATTTACTGTTGGTAATGATAGAGAATTTTACTAACTTACTGTGGCAAAACACTAATTTACTGTTGGTAATGATAGAGAAATTTTATTAAGAATTCTTTCTGGGGAGAGCAATGCACTTGTTTCAAAGGAATGTCTTGATAAGGCCTTTTGGAAGCATAAAACAAAAGACTAGCAACCCATTTGTCCATGGACAAATGAATTGATAAATAAAGTGTAGTATGTATATTCAATGGAATATAATTCAGCCTTAAAAAGGAAGGAGATTCTGATACATACTATGGCATGGATGGACCTTGAGGACATTATGCTAAGTTAAATAAGCTAGTCACAAAAAATAAATAATGTATAATTCTACATGCCTGACAAAGTGTAGTAAAAAGTCAAGGTAAGTAGGCCAAAAAGGATGTTTGTTTGTTTGTTTATTTGATTGATTGATTGATTCATTCATTCATTCATTCAATATAGTTTCTTACTGGAAATTGAGGCCCAGGAGGCTCTATTGCATAGGTCCACAGCGAGCCCATTAATATGTATTTTCTAAATGGTCACCAAGTATTTATGATGATTTTACAGGCCTGGGAACCAGAAGACTAGAGAAAAAGTATTAAAATTTTGCTTGGGCTACTAAATATTTGGGACTAATATTCTAAAGTGATCCTGAAGCTCTACTAAAAGAATTCTAAGTTTATAATAGAAGACCCTTGTCAGGAGAAATCCTTAAAGTAGAAAAATTTTTTTATAATTCTATTTTCTCTTACTGAAGATTACAATGACTTAAATACCTTAATTTCCTCCCTCGGTTGTTATAGGTAACCAGTATGCTTAATTCTTCTTACCTGTTCTGCAGGTAGGAAAAGGTAGGTTCAGAATGGTTAGTTCACCTGAACAAGTCATACTCAGGGGATCTAAAATAAAGATGTACACAGGACCAGCTTCCTGAGCTCAAGGCGTCTTTAGTCACATAGGGTTCACGCTCAGATGGCCCCTGTGCTGGGATTAATAGTCTGCTGTTGTAGATCTTAAAATTTTTAATAAATTTTTTACAAGAAGCCTTGCATTTTCATTTTACACTGGGCCCTGCAAATCTAGCCAGTCCAGGACTTAGGTCACCAATTCCAAAATATGATGTTCTAGGCTCACCTGGAGGAAAGGTCGTGTGAGTAAAGCAGCAGTGTCCCTTTGATTCAAGATTCGACGTGCTATTTTATACACAATTTTCATACTGGTTTGGCCACAGAACACTGCAAAACTAACAAGAGTATCCATAATTTAAAGAAAATTTACAGCACAGAATAAATAGTTACAACCAAATTTCAGAGAGAAATCCTCACAAAGACTAATATAATTTTCTCATAAATATTTACGAATTTTAAATTCTTGGACATTAGTCATTCCATTTATTTTGGTGTTTCTTTGTGAATGAAGTTCATCCAGTGTCTACATCTTATTGAGAAAAATCTGTGAAGCTAATGCAGAAAAAAAATCAAGAATGCCAAAACTAAATGTTTTCATCTTGAGCCAAAGAATGAATCACTTGTGTATTCATATGTTACAGAAAATATGATCCTCTTTTTCCAGTTTTATAAGGCCAACACCTATCAGAAACACTAATTCTTACATTTACTGATTTAGACTAGGTCTTAAAAGCCATAAAAAGGCTGTTCAGGGAAATGAACAAAGAATGTATTTGTATCTTTATCTGAGAATGCTTGCCAGAATCCATTCCAAATTAGCAGAGTAACATTTACTTTACATGTGTATGTTTTGGTGAATTTTATAAACCCTGATGCTAACTGCCTTTTGCTTGTAAAGTAGAGATATAAACTGATGTCGGGAGAGCATACTGGTGATATGTCAGAACTGAAATGTTTGTGTCTTATTTAGTAAACATAATCACCCTTTTTCACCAGAAATCACCACAGAGTCGGCACTCTCAGAAGACACTGAGGTCCAAAGTCAGGTTTCACATCTTCCTCATCCCTAAGCACCTAACAATGCTAGCACATAGCAAGTACTCAGCAAATCCTCTCTTTACCCTCTCTCCAATTTTGGCCTCTCAGGGAACAACCTCCTTTCTCCTGCTAATTTTCCACCCAGATCTCTCCTGATCGGGCAGTGTTCCCAGGTAGCCAACTTTTCATGTTCTCTCTGTCAGACTTCCATTATAATTTATTTGTTCCCAGTCCCACTCCATCTGATTCCCAAGATGAAAATAACCCGATGACTAGCTCAAGATCATGCTTTGATTAATTAGTATATTAACAAGGTAGCACAAGACGTCTATTCTTTTTTAGGTAATATTTTTTACAATAACAATGATATATCAAGACAGTGGCCAATGGAATGACTCTTAGAGTTAAAATTTCTTGCTATGCAATTGGGATTTTGAAACATCTCTGAGTCTCATAATTTAGATGGCAGCCTATGGAAGGCCTGGCTCTTTCAAAAAGGTACTTATTTATTTCCTTACTTAATCATCAGATATGTCTTAAGAACTTAGCTTGTGTCAGGGCATACAACATTGAGCAAGACAGTCAGGTCCCTATTCTCGTGAAGCTTACATCATAGGCATGTGGGGAGAGGATCTACCAAAAAAAAAAAAATTAGTAATAGTAAGTGCTGTGATGAACATAAGACATGGTGATGTGAAAAGAATGATTACTAGGGTGTGGGCTGGGGCTACAGCTTTGTGGTCAAAGAAGGCCTCTCTGAGGAGATGACACCAATGTTGAGATCTGAATGATAAGAAAGAACCAGACATGCAATGATCTAGAAAGAGAACATATCTGGCACGTGGGAAGAGTCAGTGCAAAGACCCCGAGGTGAGAAGCAGCTCTTTTTGCACAAGGGTATTGTGGCTAGAAAGTAGGAAGAGCAAGGGAGATGAAGGTGAGAGGCAGGCAGGGGCCAGTTCATGCGGGGTCTTGGAGACCAGGAAGAAGCTTTGGATTTGATTCTGAGTGTGACCAGAAGCCACTGGAGTGTTTTAAGCAGGGGCATGACATGTCCTGCATGTCTGCTTGTGTTTTAAAACAACCCTCTGGCATCTGAATTGTGACTAGACTACACATAGATGCCAGAGAGGAAGCAAGGAGGACAATCAGGACTGCGATACCGGTGCTTAGGCCGAGATGGCAGCTGTGAAGGCGTCAGCAACAGTCAGTATATACCTTGGAGGTGAGAGTCAATACAGTTTACTGATGTATTCCATATGGTGGGGAGGAAAAGAAAGAGAGGAGTCAAGGATGAGTTCTGGCTTTTTGGTTTGAGTCATTGACGATGTGATAGTGTCATTTCCTGATATGGGAAAGCTGGGAGGGGGTTGCCCTGGCCAGATTGGCTCAGTTGGATGGGGTATCACCCTTAACTAAAGGATTGCTCATTCAGTTTCCTGTCAGGGCACATACCTAGGTTGAGGGTTCGATTCCCAGTCCAGGCACATACTCTCCCCAGTCCGGGCAACCTGTTGATGTTTCTCTCTCTCCCTTCCTCTCTCTCTAAAAATCAATGAAAAAAAAAAGTCCTCAGGTGGGAATAAAATAATAATAATAATTTTTAAAAAAGAAGAAAAACTGGGGCGGGGGAAAGTTTGATGAAACAGGTTTTAAGGGAGAAATCATGACACACTTTATAGATGTTGAGTTTGAGATGTCTATTGGACATCCTAGTAGAATTGTCAAGTGAGCACTTAGATCTGTGGGCGTGGAGCACAGAGGAGAGGTCAGGGATAAAAATGTAAATTGGGGAGTTGTTGCTATATAGGTGGAAGTTAAAGCCATGGGGATTGATGAGATTATCTAAAGAGGGAGGGTAAATGGAGAAGACAAGGGGTCAAGAATGCCACCACTTAAAGGGTAAGCAGAGAAGTCAGCAAGAGCCATTGAAAAGGATAAACATCTGGACTCTGTGTGTGTCAGAAGCCAAGAAAGGGCAGCATTTTGAGGGGAGAGTGTTTTTAACTGTGCCAGATGCTGAAGGGAGGTTGCATAAGATGCAGACAGGTGTGGCCATTGGAGGCCTTTGGTAGCCTTGACAGAGCAGTTTCAGAGTGATGAGAACAAAGAGAGATTGAAGAAATATATGCTACACTCTTTAAGACACCCAAAGCTGGGCTGTTCTAGGAATGCACCATATTCTGACATGTTTTTAATTTTTTTCCTAAACTATGTGGCACACAGAAAATACACAACAATAAAAAATGCTGTGAAGTTTTCATTGCCACCTACAAAGCTCATAAACCTTGAAATGCCTGAAGAGCTCCTAAATAACCAGCATTGATAATTTTATGGGGTAGCTCTCCAAGACATCATGAAGAAAAAAAAAACCCAATAAAAGCAACTGTAAAATGTCTAACAAAAATAAAAAACCTGCCTGTGAATAACTCATGCCTGATGAATGTCTATGTTGTAATGCTAACAAAGCTACCATAAACACAGGGTACCGACTTCCGTGGTTCAGGCATTCACATTCTAACAAATCCCACAACTAATAAAACTTTGTCTACAATTGTGACAGACTTTTATTTCACTTGTCACAAAGTGCTACTGAAATTGTATCATGTTGCATTTAATTCAGTGATTGTTTTTATGGAGCAGATAGTAAAGAAAAGGGGTTGTGCTTGCTGCTGAAGGGAACACAAAGATGAGTCATAAGCAGTCCCTACCTTCAAAGCACTAGCAGGAACTGCCTCTACCACTGGGCTGCCACCACGACACGGGCAGGGACTGAGCCTCTCTGGGCTGCCACTGCAACCCAGCGCCTGGACATAGAAGGAAGGCACTTGTCTTAGTCAGTTCAGGCTTCCATAGGCCGGGTGCCTTATAACAATAGAAATCTGTTTCCCACAGTTCCAGAGGCTAGAAGTCTGGAATATGATGCCAGCAGGTTTGATGTTTGGTGAGGCTTCTGGTTCATGCACGGCCATCTTCTTGTTGTGTTTTCACATGGGCAAGGGAGCTTTGTAGGGTGTCTCTTACAAGAGCATTAATTCCTTTCATGAGGGCTCCATCCTCATGACCTAAGTCCCTCGCAAAGGCCCCAACTCTTAATACCATCACCTTCGGCATTAGGTTGTCAGCCTGTGAATTTTGGGTGAGGGACACAAACATTCAGACCAGAGCAGTGCCCAAATCAATACTTCTGATACGTGGATGAATTCAAAGTAGAGAAACATTAGTACATCTGGCACATAGTAGGCAGGTGTTCAATAAGTACTTAGTGAACAAACATCTTGAGATACATTACAAAATAAGTAGGAAAAACATAAAGGAATATAGAACTAGGATTGTCAAAAAAGATTCTTGAAAAATTATAGGTTCTGAAATAGGCCTTGAAGGTTAGGTAGAATTTTAGCAGGTAGAGTTAGAAGGAAAGCTATGCCAAGCATGGAAACAAGAAAAAAATGTTTAAGCTTTTTAACCACAAAATTAGACCCTTTAAAAAGAAAGAGAGAGAGAAAGAGAGAGAAAGTATATACATGCTGAAGGAAGCTCTTCATTATCCAATCGCATGAAGTGTACTGCTTGCTGTGAGTTTGTTATCTGGTATTCGCCAAATATTCCGTAGGGGAATGTGTATCAATGCCCTGGGCTGGGTCCCACAGTGATAACTTGCAGAGAAAGCTGCTTTCTATAACTAATACCCACTTCCCCTGCCCGACCTTATCTTCTTGAGAAATAGCAGTTTTGGTTAGGTCACCTGTAAATTTTAGATGAAGATAATCAGCCATCCAACCTCAGCCAGAGTCATGCAAATAGATCAGGGTGTAACACAGGCAGCAGAGCTCAAGCCTCATGTTCTTCTGACCCCACCGCGAAGCACAGAGCAGGTGTATACTGTTAGAAAGCACATGGTTTTCCATCCTGCCTACTTCCATGGGAGATAGGCCGGCATCAAGGGCACCTGCAAGGCTAACCGATGAGATGGAACCTCGTCCTGTCTGTCCTCTTCCCAACCATTTGGAGAAGGCAAAGGCTCTGGGAAGTGTGAAAAGGTTATAAATAGGACAAACTGGGGGAAAGTCTCTCTCTCCCCTCTGGTGCTCTGCCTCAGAAATATCCCAGATGTGTGTTTGAAAGATGGGAGAGAACTGGGCAGAGCCAGCGTCATGGGTGTGGGCACTGCACCCAGGCTTAATGCCATAGTCTCACTGCCTTGAAATTCTCAGTAATTTTTGAACATGGGACCTCACATCTTCATTTTGCACTGGGTCTACAAATTGTGTACTCAGTCCTGGAGGTGGGAGCTGGCAAGAACTAAGCTTCAGGGAAAAGTAAGCTCATGCCTGACACTCCCTGGGCCTTAAAGCAGTGCTTCTCGATCAGTTTCTGGTCAAGTATTTTCTTTTCCCAAGTGTGTCAGAACAGACGGGCCTGGGACTCACTAACCTTGGTCTGAGGAAAAAGCAGTAAGCAGCCCTTCTCAATCGTGACATCTCTTGGAAGGCTCATATTTTATCCTAAAGAAAAAAAGTGATACCTGCATGCTGCTCCATAATATATCTGTTGGATACATTAAAAAAAATAAGATAGACACCACCCTCCCCCTAAACTCTTTAAGTAAGACTGGTATTTCAAGAAGATACACTTTCTTTATCACTTGGGTATGAAGGTCTTCTGGACCGTCCAATAGCCCCCACCCACACTGTAGCAATGGGGGCTACACAGGGCCAGGGGACACAGGCAAAGGTCCAGTTCAGCAAATAGCCACTCATGGGACTCCAGCTTCCTCTCTGTGCTCACATGGTCCCCCTGTGGCTTCTGTTGGCACGTTCTGTAACTCATGGTGTCTGACTCCTTTTCTTCTGCCCTTCTTCCTTTTCCTCTTCCTAGATAAAAAAAGTATTTGCTTGCTAGAACACAGCCCTAAAATTACTTTTAGTCTTTAATTCCCTGTGCCAGTTGAAGTTCAGTCAGAGAAGCAGAACCACGAGGAATGATACAGATGAAGGATTTGTTTCAAGAACTGAAACTTTAACCAGCAATTTTTGGAGTTTGTTAAATGGCCTCCGTAAGGCTATTGATTCTACATCTGGTGCTGGGGCTGCAATCTGAAGGGTAGGTAGTCAGGGAGGACAGACAGACATAGCAAGGACAAAGTGGAGCCTGCGGGGACCAGCTGGACCCCTCCAGAACGGATGGGTATCCTAATATCGCTTGGTGGTGGTGGAAGAACCTCCCCCACCCCATAGAACTTGGTTGTTCAGAACCTCTTTAGATGGGAAACAGCTGTTAAGAGTTATTTGTAATGTAGGGATGCTGGAAATGGATACAACGCACGACAGTACACGCCTATTTAAAAAATGAAACTACTCATCTCAATACTGTTTCTAATGTGTGTGAAGAAATGTAATAAAAACGGCATGAGAATGTAAAATAAAGCATACTATTCTCTCTGCCTGGGCCCGCCATATCGTCATCCTTCTGGTTTCGCCTTAAACAGACACAACTTCAAGAAGTCTTCTCTGACCTCCACTCAGGCCTACCCAACCCAGTTAACATTCTTGGTTACTGTCCCATATTATCCTGTAATTTCTCTTTTGTAATACACATCAAAATGATAATTGTGCTTGTTCATCTCTGAGTCTTCCCCAAAAGCACACGAACTCTGTTAAAGTAAAGGCGTTCCTCCTTTCCACTGTGGGATTTACAGTGCCTAGCATGTTATTGGATGTTTAATAATTAGAGACAGACTAAATCAATCATGAGGAGACAGAAGAATTTGTTTTGGGTGCTGAGTATATTTATGATTTTATTTTGTGGAGGTATTATTGAAAGGACATGATTTAGGCTGTTTCAAAAGGATCGTCAAAAAGAAAATGATTCGATGAATTTACAAGTTATCAACCAAAGCATTCTACCTTATCGATGGTTTCGCTTTCTGCAGTGTCAATTACTTGCAATCAACCATGGTCTGAAAATATTATATGGGAAATTCCAGAAATAAACAATTCATAAGTTTTAAATTGCATGCCATTCTGAGTAGCCTAGCACTGTCCTGCTCTGTCCCGCCCGGGACGTGAATAATCCCTTTGTCCACTGTATCCATTAGTCATTCAGTTGCCTCCTGGGTTATCAGTTCAACTGTTTCAGTTTCTCAGTGCTTGTGTTCAAGTAACCCTTATTTCACTTAATAATAATGGCTCCAAAGCACAAAAGCAGTGATGCTGGCAATTTGGATATGCCAAAGAGAAGCTGTTAATTGCTTCCTTTAAGTGAAAAGGTGAACATTCTCAACTTAATAAGAAAAGGAAAAAAATATCGTATGCAACCCTATAAGATCCCTACAGCCATAAACCCCAAATCATCAATAAAGTGAGTACCCCCATTTTACAGAAATAAGACAAAGAGTCTGCATTCCTAACAAGCTCCCAAGTGATGCTGATGCTGTCTCTGGACCACACTTTTTTAAAGTTCTAGATCTTCAGCCTTCAGTCTTCTGTACTTCCTACCCCCATTCATTGACTCTCTCCTGAATTTGTTTCCCTTCCAACCTAGTGTGAACTCTAAGGGCAGTAATTTCAACCATACTTTGCCCCTTTGTCTTTCTGGAACAATAACCCTGGCAATCCCCATCCCTGTACTGATAAAACCTCCAGTATGCAGCCACAGAACCACTAAAGGAACCCACATAACTGCCACTGCTTTTATAACAAATGCTTGATTTCTAAAGTCAAATCAGCAATCCTCCACTTTGTTCCTAGTCAGTTCCCTTTCCCATTCCTTACTGTGACTTTGCCTAAATCTAATTTCCTCAAACTCCATACCCCTCCTTTCAGGGCTCAGTGAACACAATGTAAGGAGAACCTCCTCGAGCTATCCAGAAGTCACATTTAACACAGTAACTGCTGCATACCTTAAAAAAAAAAATCCACTGAAAAATCCAACGATATCACCCTGACCTGGTGATTCAGCTGGTTGGAGCATCCTCCTATACACCAAAAGGTTGTGGGTTCTCCTGGTCAGGACTCATACCTAGGTGCGGGTTTGATTCCCCGTGGGTCAGGGCCCGTACAGAAGGCAACCAATCGACGTTTCTGTCTCACATCAATGTTTCTCTCTCTCTCTCTCCCCCCCATTCTCCCTCTCTCTAAAATCAATAAACATATCCTCCGGTGAGGATTTTTTAAAAAATCCAACAACATCATATTAAAATTTTCCAACTCTGAAAATTTTGCTTAATTAAACTAGATTATTTCTTTAAGAAACAAGTCACGCAATGAACCAGATCATGTTACGCTATAGTCTTAGTTCTTAAAATTCTTCCGCTGCCTGGGATCACAGGTAGTTTCAGGATTCCTAAGAGTTCAATTCTACAATAGTATCACAAAAAGGAGCCGGCAAACTCTTGAAAGCACATTCAGTTCACTCAAGGCACTTAAAAAATATATCTTTCCTGGGCCTCAATGAGATAAATCTTGTTCAACTCACTTGGAGTGGGGCCCTGGCACCACAATTTTTAATCTGTTGAAGACGAATGTTATTGCAAGTCAGTGATTTTCAAACTTTTTATAGTCATAGTACCGTGGTACAAGCCCCTCGTTACCCTGACAGGTAATGCGTGACAGGTTTATGAGGTCTCTGCCAGCACCACAGACTGCCTCAGTTCTTGAAGTCCTTGTTCTTCCCAGTGCAAACACAGACCTCCCAATCCGTCCAGAAAGCAGCATTTTAAAAGGAAGAGAGAATGGAAATTGACCAAGGGAGTATTCGTGGAGGGTGCACTGGATTTACAAAGAGTGACTGACTGCTTGCTAATATGTGATTTCCAGTTTTAAATTTAACAGATTTACTCAAATCTCCTACAGCACATATATTCGTCGGAAACTGTCCTGGACTCCCCACGTGACGGCATTTAACTTTTACACAGATGCATTCTTCTTTTTTAAATCCCACACGACTGCAGAACTAGGCTGAGGAGCCTGGTGCGGCTGGGTGCGCGGTCCCAGCGGCTCCGGCCGCAGAGACCCGTAGAGCCGGTGCCGGATGCCCGGTACCCCGAGCTCGCGCGGCGCGTCCTGGGGCACGAAGTGAGCCGGCGGCGCGCCGATCGCAACGCGCAGCGTGGGAAGCCCGCCGACTTTCTGTCATCTCCAAATTTGCAGCAGCTTGGAGACCCTCGGCAGCGCGCGGTCGACCCCATTAACGGCCAGAGGTGTAGACTAGAGACTAAAGGCTAAAGACTAAACCTACTGCCCATTTGTACATCCCAACGCACCCCTGCAACCCAGCGCGCAGGAGCGCCGGACCGCCCAGGTGCGAAGAAGGCAAAGAAGTCCCGGCGCACTCGTCTCGGCCACGCCTAGGACGAACGCCACGGCGTCTGAATGGGCCAGAGGGACGTCAGTCAGGACACGGGAACGGGTCCTGGGAGCGCCCGCCCCCTGGCCGGGCTATAATGACTGGCCCGGCCCCGCGGCCGCGGGCGGGTGAAGGTGCGCGCCTGTGCCGGGGTGAGGTTGAGGGCGCGCGCGGCTGGCTGCAGCTGCCGCAGCTGCCCGGCGGCGACCCGCAGCCGAGACTCTGGGAGGGAAGGAAGGGCGGGGGGCGAGATGGAAGGCACCCCAGGCTGCCCACGTTCCGGTGGCACTAACTCCTGAAGGTGTTGCTTCCAACTTTTACCTCCTTAGGAAGCAGGAAACGATAGTGTCAGGAGATCTGACACTAGAGTGTCAGTGCCGGATCTAGTAACGCCCACTATCCCCCGACCCCGTCGCCCCCCAGTTCCTTGTCTGTTCTCAGCGTTATTATCATTTTTATTCATCTCTAGAACATGGACTTCGCCTGCCTCTGGCTAGGGCTTCTGCTGCCTTTGGTAGCTGCGCTGGATTTCAGCTACCACCACCAGGAAGAGATGGAAGAGTTTTTGAAGAATGTTGCCCAAAACTACAGTTCTATCACTCACTTACACAGTATTGGGAAATCTGTGAAAGGTAGGGTCCGTCTCGTGCACTTTTCCAAACCTTGCTTTCATTCATTAAATATACCTTAGCCTCGTGTCCCCTCTCTGTGAAGCTACTCAGAGGAGCTCCAAGCGGGTGCACACATGTCTTGCTTGTTGGTTGTTTTCTGCTTTTGTGTATTGTGTTGCTTTATTTTGTCAGGGGTGTAGTAACAGGATGACTTGAGTGTTACTAAATGCCTGTGATGTCATTCGATGTCACTGAGTCCTAGGAGTTGATGGCGCTCAGTCTTTTTGGATCTTGCAAACATCGGTTGCCTGGAATGTGTATTTTAGTTTTTTTTTCTAGATAAGCCTCTGCCAGGAAAGTCAGTCCGTTTATCCATCTCAGGTTTCTCTTTTGTCGACTTCTTTAAATATGATTTGGACTATTAGTATCACGTCTGAACGTTTCTTTTGAACTAAAATAGTGCTGTTCTGTTGATGAGATTTCCTTGTCATGTATAATTAGCCGAAATGCCTAAAGTTATGCAAAAAATTATGGCTCTGATACTGTTAAGGGCTGTTTTTAAAATCATCCATTTCACTAAGACAGTTGCTGGATAATAAATATACATTACGAGTGATTGGTACTGCTTCTAGCATTTTCACATTTATCATTTAATTGCTTTATTGATTTAATTTAGAAACTATATATTAAACATAAATATATAACTTTATATTGAGTAGTTATCATTTTTTATAGATGGGGAGGTTGAATCCTAAAGACATTAAGTATTTTGCCCAAGATCACCCCAATGGTAAGTTTTATAACCAGGATTGGCACCCAAATCACTACTTCAAGGCTTGGACATTGTGGCAAGGCAAATAATTTTATCAGATATTACTTCCTAGTCCTCTTTAATTACATTGGTACCTGTAAAGAGAGTACCAGAAATCTTAGTGCTTAAATTAAAAGTTTTGTAAGCTTACGTAGCTTGGATCTCAACTTTTTATATCTTCAAACCCTACCTGGATTTTAGCTTTGAGATTTGCAGCCAATTGGGAGTCTCTTAATTACCATATTCTTACTCTTTCCCCACAAATTAAGGTCAAGGTTTTTATATTAAAGAAGAGGTATTACATACATTTACTTATGTGCAATGCAAAATTAAATTCCTGGGCTTATCTGTATAATGGTACCTTTGTTTTTAAACAACCCTGCCAAAGAGTTGGTGCCAGAATTACTCTGCATTGCTCTATAATCTAAAATTATAGAGGTTGGATGTATGAGAAATCATATCTTGAATCAGCATATGTATTCAACCTTTTGAAATCATTCCCCCAGAGGTTAGAGAGGAGCAATTGTGAAAGATCTAAGAATGCTAATTATATTAATAAAGGAAATATAGAACACGACTAGCTTGAGCGATTGTTCAGTCATCATTTAAACCACAAGATGAGGAGGATGTTGTTAATTTTAAGTACTAAATTAAGTACTAGATTTGGTAGGCTTTTATTTCTACGAGCACAAAGTGCTTGTGAAAGAAAGCTGGGGACTGTCTTAATATGAACGAGCTATTTTGACCTATCCTGCGTGATATCAGACCACGGACCAGCAGGCTTAATTTTTTTCTACTTCGTATGCACTCCTATGGTTAAAAGACTGAGGAGCTGTAATCTAAAAATGGAATGACACCAGTGGTCAAATGTTTGTGCTGAGTATGTTCTGAATAATTACTCAGATTAAGAAAAATCCCAAATCTGCTATTAGGTTCCAAGTGGTAGGTTAAGCTAACACACTAGTAGCTGGGAGTCAGTTGCCACTGTATCTGCCTGTTAGTATGAGCATTGAAAGACAGTGCTCCTTCATTGGCTCTCTTCACCAGACAGGCAATTTTTCCTGGCCAACCTGCCCTCTAGTGCAGGAGCACTGATCTATTTTTACTTGTTGTCAAGTTTTAAAAAAGAAAAAAATGACAATAGCCAATACAACAATAGCCATTGCTGTGAATGAATCAAAATTATACCTTTTTTTTTGTCAGATTGGCAAAAAAAGATAATATTTTATGGTGTGCCACAGAATTTTAGTAGTTAGTTTATGTGTGCCATGAGATGAAAAAAGTTAAAAATAGCTGCTCTCGTGTGAGATAAGGTTGCTTAGCAAATAGGATTTATCATACCTGCTATTTATTTTTCTTTTTGTTATTAATATGGCAACCTAGCCAGAAGGGAAAGTAATATACCTACCTTGCCAAATGCATTTTTAAATTTTTGTAAATGCCTATTTCATATATTTTTCTTGTTGTAATAATGGATTCCATTTTACTTTTTTCTCCAATTCTCATTATTTTATCACATATTTCCATGAATTGGAAATATGACAAAGTCTACAGATGTGAACTGGTTGCTATATAGTATTTTATCCTCTTGATTATCTTAATTTTCTTAGTCATTCTCCTCTCTGAGGCATCTGTATAGTTTCTGATAACTTTTTTTATAAACAGTGATGTTATAAAACCTTAAGTACATGTCATGATAAGTACCTTCTATTATACTTGGTGATATATTTTTTTCAGTTTTTTATCTGAAGTGTTTGAAAAACCACAGAAAAGTTGAGTACATGTATAACTTTCATCTAGGTTTCAGACATAGTGGACTGGTAGACTGACCATATTTCAGTTGAATCTTTTGGAGAAACCCCACTACCTAATAACAGTAAAGAAAATCTACGTGAAACAAGAGAAGCAACTCAAATGAACAAACAAAACAAAATAAAACAAAAAACCTGACAACTGAGTTGAGAAATATCAGTAAAAGTACGATGTTCATTGGTTCCCTCCTCCGTTCAGTTAAAGGAGCTTCTTCCCCTTACTCTCCTTTTTGGGAATTTTAATGTCCTTTGTATAGCAGGATACCTGGAACATATTCAGTAATTTATGTCTGAATTTATGTGTTAGATGGATTGAATATTTGCTGAGTGAATGCCTTGTGAAGCAAGCAAAGATGTGTGCCATTTGTTCTGTACCATTAGTAGTCTGCTTTTAAATACAAATGTTTTGATAGGAGGGGCACAGACACCACATGGGCTGATTTCACACTCAAGTGTGGTGGATAAAAACTCGGGAGGGGTATCTCGGGAGTGAGGAGTCCCAGCCCCACACGAGGCTGCCCAGCCCAGGGTTCCAGTGCCAGGAAGATAAGTCCCCACAATTTCTGGCTGCAAAAACCAGCGGGGATAGACTCTATGGAAGAAACTGCTAGAGCTCCAAGTGGTTCCTCTTAAAGAAGCCACACAAGGACTCACCTATTTAAACTCATTCCCTCTGAGCTCCAGCACCAGGGTAGCACCTTGAAAGGTGCTAGTGGCATACAGAGAGGAACTGAAGTATCTGCCATCAAGATGAGAAGAGGCCATTATCTCTTTTCTGAACTCTCCCCACAACAGAGCCGCAGAGCCTGCAGGCTGGTGCCGTATCCGAGACTCCATCAGCCTGGCTAACACTGTTTGCCCTGCTCTGAAGATCCCCAGAGACTCTGTCCCACCCATCTTACAGGCCCACCCAAGCGGCTTTTCCATATGAATGGCTGGTCTTGGCTCATGCTGAACAACTTCCTAAATCCTCTCCAACAAGCAACAGCCAGCCTCAGGGAGCCCTCAGCCCCTGTACCTCTTGCTGAGTGGCCCCAGGCCTGGCACTAGCAGCACCCAGCCTAGATTCAAGCTTGGCTTCGCCTGGGAATCTCCAAGCCCAGCACCAGTAGCAGCCATCTCAGGTTGCTTTAGAGCTCATGCAGGGTGGCCCCCTGGCAAAACACAGGTAGGGGCTGACCTTGGCCTGCACCACCTGGGAAACCTCAGAGCCTGCATCCCCAGGGGACAGCTACAGACCACGTCAGAGCACCATCACCCTGCCCCTGCACAGCTGATCCTCCATGGAGGGCGGAGGTTGGTGTGCAGTGGTCACAGCCAGTCCCTGAAGCTGACTGGCCTGGGTAAATCTCTCCCATTGCCCTGACAACAGCAATCAAGGCTCAACTACAAGGGGAGGGTGTACTCAGCCCATAAAGAAGGGCACAACTCAACTAGCCAGTTTGGGTGTTAGGGGAGGCTGTGCCACTGGGCCCTACCGGACACCTGTTACATTAGGCCACACTACCAAGACGGGGAGTTAAAGCTTCTCTAGCTAATACATAGAAACAAACACAGGTAGGCTGCCAAAATGAGCAAACAAAGAAACATGGTCAAAATGAAAAAACAGATCAAAACTCCTGAAAAACAGCTAAATGAAATGGAGGTAAGCAATCTATCAGGTGCAGAATTCAAAACACTTGGTTACAAGGATGCTCAAGGAACCTAGTGAGGACCTCAACAGCATAAAAAAGATTGAGTCAGAAATGAAGGATACACTAATTGAAATAAAGAACAATTTACAGGGAAACAACAGGATAATGGATGAAGCTGAGAGTCAAATCAATGATTTGGAACATAAGGAAGCAAAGAACAACCAACCGGAACAAGAAGAAGAAAAAGGAACTGAGAAAAAAAAATGAGGATCATGTAAGCAGCTTCTGGGACAAATTTAAGAGGCCCAACATTCACATCATAGGGGTGCCAGAAGGAGAAGAGAAGGAACAAGAAATTGGAAATCTATTTGATAAAATAATGAAAGAAAACTTCCCTAATTTGGTGAAGGAAATAGATATTTGCATGTCCAGGAAGCACAGAGAGTCCCAAACAAGATGGATGCAAAGAGGCCCACTCCAAGACACATCATAATTAAAATGCTAAGGGTAAAATGTAAAGAGAGAATCTTAAAAGCAGCAAGAGAAAAGAAGTTAGTTACCTACAGAGGAGCCCCGATAAGACTGTTAGCTGATTCCTCAAAAGAAACTTCGCAGGCTAGAAGGGATGGCAAGAAATATTCAAGGTCATGGAAAGCAGGGACCTACAGCCAAGATTGCTCTACCCAGCAAAGCTCTCATTTAGAATCGAAGGGCAGATAAAGAGCTTCCCAGACAAGAAAAAGCTAAAGGAGTTCATCATCACCAAATCATTATTATATGAAATGTTAAAGGGACTTATTTTAGGGGAAAAAAATCAAAATTATGAACAATAAAATGGGAAAAATACGTATCTATCAACAATTGAATCAAAAAACAAACTAAACCAACAAGAAGAGCAGAGTCAGAATCATGGATACGAGAGCATTTTCATGGTATCCAGATAAGAGGGGGTGTGGGGGAATCAGTTAGGAGGTGTGGGGATTAAGTACAAGTAATTGGTCCCCGAATAGCCATGGGGATGTAAAGTACAGTATAGGAAATGGAGTAGCCAAAGAACTTATACACATGACCCATGGACATGAACAATGGTGGAAAGATTGCCAGAGGGAATGGGGAGTGCTGGGTAGACAGGGCAAAGGGGGAAAATCAGGACAACTGTAATAGCATAATCAATAAAATATAATTTAAAAAATAAAATACAAATGTATTTATTGTGGATTCTCCCTGCTCAGCTTTCCACACCTCCAAAATTAGTTCTAGCACCATTTTAAATGAGAATTCCCATCATCGTTGTTTTAAGACTCATGTCTTGCTTAGTATCTTTACTTTATCTAATTAAGGAAGCTTGCAAAAGGGAAGGGGTAGATAATAAAAATCTGTTATCAAGTCTTTTCCATGTATTAGGTATTTTAATGAGTTATATCAGTCTCAACAACTCAAAGTAGGCATTATCCTCATTTACTGAACAAGTTAAATATGGCACAGAGAATTTAACGTGCTGAAAATCACACAGCTGATAAATGTTAGAGGGAGGATTCAGATTCAGGGTTACCTATGTCCCAACATCTCTTTTCTCTTTAAAGAAGCAGCTTGAGTGAACCTGGAGATTATTACGCTAAGTGAAATAAACCAGTCAGAGAAAGACAAATACCTTATGATCTCATTTTTATGTGGAACCTAATGAACAAAATAAACTGATCAACCAAATAGAAACAGAAGCGTGGATAGGTGGAAGAGACTGATAGCTGTCAGAAGGAGGGAGAGGGAGGGATTGGATGAAAGAAGATGAGGGGATTAGTCAAAGAACATATATACAAACCTATAGACACAGACAACCATGTAGCATGGCCAGAGGGAAGGGGTAGGGTGGGGGCTGGGTGGAGGTAGGCAAAGGAGGGGGGAAATGGGAACATGTCATAGTGTCAACAATAAATATGAAGTAAAATAAGAAAGCAGCTTGATAGAGACGTAGATGGTTACACAGAGACTGAGGTTGTTTGTGACGGGTTTCAGGTTCATGGTTAGGGCACATTTGATCTGAAACTACAGCTTCTGCCAAGGAAGTATTGTCCATTTCAGTACGTTACATAACCATTAGCCACTTGGTTATCGAGCAGCTGCAATGTGACTAGACCAAACTGAGATGTCCTAGAGTGGCTTTGAAGACTTAATAGGAAAAAAAATAAAATTCTCCATTGGTATTTTATATTGATTACATGTTAAAATGGTATTTTAATACATAGGTTAAATAAGAAATACTTAAAATTGATTTCATCTGTTTCTTTTTACCTTTGTAATGTGGTTTTGTTGCTAGAACATTTTAAATTATGTATGTAGCTTTCATTATATTTTGATGGGCTATGTTTATCTAGGGAGAAACTTATTAGTAATATTTTTCTAGGTACAAAAAGAATTCAAGTTCATTTAGAAAATTTGGAAGATACAACAAAACACCAAAAAGAAAATTAAAATCTCTCCATCCAAAGGAAACATGCCTTCATGCCTCCCACTGTGCCAAATATCCTGTTTGTCCATGCAAACATTTTATTTAGAAAATTTGATTTTTAATTGCCTGCATTATGTCCTATCAATGGATGTACTATTGCTTACTTAACCCATACCCCAATGATGGACATTTAGTTTGCTTCTAAACTTTCCCTCTTATAATCAATGCCATAGTGAACATCTTTGTAGCTAAGACAGCAGAAGTTGTCCGAGTACAAGCTTTGGAACCACAGCATCCAAGTTCAAATTCTAGATTCTCTACTTTGTAGGCAGTGTGACCCTGGTTGTTAGCGTAATTTCTGGCACATAGTCAGTGCTACATAAGAGCTACTATTAAGGATACATTAGCTGCTATTAGGGATACATTTTCATAAAAGTAAATTATTGGGTCTTAAGCAGCTGTTTTTTTTTTATTTTCTTTTTTAAGATTTTTGAAAATTTATTTTTATTTTATTTTTAGACAGAGGGGAAGGGCGGGAGAAAGAGAGGGAGAGAAACATCAATGTGTGGTTGCCTCTCGTGCACCACCTACTGGGGACCTGGCCCGCAACCCAGGCATGTGTCCTGACTGGGGAATCGAACCGGTGACCCTTTGGTTTGCAGGCCAATGCTCAGTTCACTGAGCTACACCAGCCGGGGCCTAAGCAGTTTTATGTTATTTCATACATGTGACCAAATTACCTTCCAAAAAGATTGTATTTATTTATAATTTCATGAGAAATGTATGCTAAGAAAAAAACAATTCTTCCAAATCTTATACTACTCATAAATCAATACTGGCATTAGTGGTTTGAAAGATTACTGGCATATTCGTCCAAGAGTACAAAGTTTTCGTTATACAAGATGAATACGTCTTAGAGATCTACTGTACAGCCTAGTGCCTATAGATAACAATACTGTATTATATGCTTAAAATTTTGCTAAGAGGATAGATGTTATGTTGAGGAGATGATGATGATGAAAGATTAGTGTACTATCAATTTTTCATTTTTTGTAACATATAAGGGAGAATTTATTTCTCATGCTTTTTTCACCCCAAGAACTCTCACGTTCATATACTCACTCAACAGATATTGATTTAATCCCTCTGCCAGGAGTCTTTATACAATTTCAGATGCTCAAAAGTTTCCCTAGATTTGGCTTAGGTTTCTACCCCAGAGAGGCGTGCACTGTGTTCACACACACGGATCTCTCATTGTCTGCTGCTCTTGACTGTGTCCATTTTGGCTGGCGATTGGTCCTCAGGAAAAACAAAACAAAACAAACCACAAACAAATATTGTATTTTAATTTTGCCACAACATTTAGTTTTCTGTCACACTGTTTATTTCTCAAGTGTGGTCATGAAGCCAGTTTGCTTAAGATCCTGTATAAAATACTCTTGGTGATGTAAAAGAGGGGGACATATTGAGGACTAAATATCAAGAAAACCACTAAAATCTAGGAATTTCAGCTGTAGTACACATGTTTGTGATTTCAAGTTATACTGATTAAGCAAGACTTTCCCCTTCTTTAACTTGAAATGCAAAGTTTTTTTTCTGAAACAGTTTATAGATATCAGCCTTGCTTTATAACCATTCAGGCATTTTTAAAGACACTGCTCTTTTTAGTTTTCTTATAAGGAAATGGTTTAGGTTTATCCTGTTTGTAGTATAATTTAAAAGAGATAAGTGAGACAGAGAATATCCTAAAAGTAACACAAAATTTTACTCTGCTTCTTATATCTAGTAACCATTTGTATTCCAAATCTCAAATATGTCTAAACAGAAATACTCTAAGTCCAAGTGGCATTTGAAACTTAAAAAAAAAAGACAGCTAACATCAAGTGAATTTTACTATTTGCTTAGCGCTTTACATATATGTTTCACTTAATCATTTTAAGAATGGTATGATATACCATTATTATCCCCATATTTGCATGTGAAGAATTGAGATAAAATGAATTGTCCATGGTTTGTAAATGACAGAGAGGTGACTGGAACAAGTCTGTCTTGTTCCCATTAGTAAATAAACCTGTAAGCCTTTTTGCTGTGGAGAAAAGTTTCTCCAGTTATCTTTTTCTCTGTTCTTGTCACCTACCCTCCTCTCCTACAGATCTTCCCCCAACTCCTGTGATTCTGAAAGCTGATAAGCATCCTCTATCACCCAAGCATATTAAATGTGCATGGATTTTCTTATTTTTACTGTGAGTGATCTGTGGAATTTCTTGAACCCTTTTCAGTATTCAAAGTTTCAGGCAAAACAGTTTGAATTCCATTTTTTGGTGTAAACTTAATTTTTCCCCCTATATGTAAAACTCTTGGATTATGAGACAGAGAGAGGTAGATTCTGATCTACACACTTACAGGACATACAGGATACCACCCACCCACCAAACTGCATCTTCTGAAAACAGTGGTTCTCATTAAGAGCAGTAGCCCCCCCTAGAGGGAATTTTGGAAATTGAGAGGAAGTTTAGGCCGTGTAAGCCTTGGGGCGGTGGGTGCGGTCACTCCTGGTGTAGCCTCCTGATCTCGTTAGCAAAGCATAGAGTAGTCACGCATAGTGAAACATTGCCCCCTACATCTCCTGATGCCCTCCGTAAGGGAAAGACCAGCTCAGAATGATCTGAGCCTAATACCAAACTCTTTTTTTTATGTACATTCTTTCCCCCACAATTTTAATATATACTGAACTTTCCAGGAATGTAACTATAGATAATATGAGGAAAATTTGATTTTGTTTTTCTCTGACCTTGACTGAGAGATATTCCACATTCATAAAATTCTGACACCAGTGACGACACAACTGAATTAGCCTGCGTTTGTAATAAATGTGGGCACCATGATACTCAATACAGTCAGCCTTCCATATCTGTTGGTTTTGCATTGCTGGAGTCAACCCACTCCAGACCCAAAATATTTTTAAAAAGTTACATTGTTGCTGATGCATACTATATAGTTAGGCCTACCATGGTTGCATCTGTGCCGAACACATACAGACTTTTGTTTTCTTGTCATGATTCCCTAAATGATACCTATAACAACTATTTACATAGCATTTACATTGTATTAAGTATTATAAGTAATCTAGAAATGATTTAAAGTATTCGGGAGAACGTGCATAGGTTATATGCAAATATTACACCATTTTATAGAAGGGACATGAGAATTCTTGCATTTTGGTATCCATGGGGGTCTGAGAGCCAATGCCCCACAGATACAGAGGGAGGACTATCTAGATAAGCATCTGACTGTTTTTTATGTCTTCTAGTGGACCATGCCCAAATTTTTACATTCCGATACTATATTTTATTATAAGGGGCTTTCCTTTTATTTCTCCTTTATATACAGTTTGAACATTAAATTGATCTTTTTGAAATTACATATATACATGTTATGTTTTCTATGACTTTAATGCCAGTATGGTAAAGGGAGAGTTACAACATATTGGACATGAAGAAAGCCTCCTAGAGTGGTAGGGTTAGGAACTGTTAGCCTACAATCAGACAGAGCTGATAGGGACCCACTTCAGATTTATGTAGCAGCATCGAGAAAGGTGTTTGGTTTCTGTTCTTAATCAATGAACACATGAGTCTGGAGGTAACACAGTGGTGACAGCTGTATCTAGGGTTGAGCGGTGATAACTGCCATTAACTCTGTGTTTTTAGAATTTCCCTTTCTCTAAGAGTACAGAGCAAGAAAGTGTAAAAAGAGTCTTAAACATAGGGCATAGTGGAACTAACATACTCACTCGTAATCTTATTTTGTTAATAAAGACCTAAAGATTTTTTGAATCTTAAATTAAAATTAAAAAAAAAATTAAATACCAACGTGCATTTGGGTTAGGGGAAGGGTATTAAATCAAATTTTCCTATCTAGTGATTTAAAACAATTGGTATTCTTCCTAACTTCTTAGCAGTTCAATGTAATGTAATATAGTGTATCCGTTTGCTGAGAGGTTTGTTAAGTCCTAATTTGAGTATGTGTTCAAATAAAACAGACATGAATTGCACATTCAAAATATTTCTCATCTCTGCATGTCAGATTTTTAATTAAAGTACAAATTTTCTAGTCTGTGACCTTTCACATACATAACTTCAAACCCGAGGGCTTAGTCTTCACTGCATCAGGAAAACTGCAGCCAGCTTCAAAGAAGTCGCCTACAAACTGGCTCCAGAGACTTATCATGAATTTACCCAGAGCTGAAGATAACAGCCTTTTTGGTGGGGTACAAAGGCATTAACAATAGTGCTTATGTATTTGGAGGGTTTACCCCCATTACAGAGTTCACTAGAAGAAACTAAGCCACTCTTCTATTTGTTTAAATAAAGGGCTTTCAATGAACCACTTTCCCCGTTTTTAATTTCTCTGACAGGAACCTCTCTGAGGGCACCAGGACCACGCTTAGGGAACACAACAGGTGAAATTTAGCACAACGGTACATTTTTAGAGCAGGTGTGGATGTGACAGACCATTTGATCATTTATTCAGTTCATTGCGGCTTAGTTCAAAATGGTACCTCCTCCTGGAAGCCTTCTTCTGGTCCCCTGGGCAGAGTTAGAGTCCTTCATTCCTCTTCCCAAGTATCTTCCAGTGGCTCAGGCCACGCTGCACCTGGAGAGCAGGGACCAGGCTTTCTTCATCCTGTGTCCTAGGCCAATATATGCTTATATGTGACAGACACTCCAAGGGTCAAAGCTGAAGAGTTTTCCCTGAAAACTCTGAAGTGTAGTAAACGAAGCGTGAATGTAAATATACTTTCATACAGTGTAGTATGTTATTATTTTGTATAAGGACACAGGATGTATATTTTTATATATACTTTTATATAGTTACATATACTATAACTTTATGTAACAACTTTATAAAATTACACATATTGTATGTAGTGAGTACTTCAGTGTCTCAAGAAAATGAAAAAATTTTTTTTTTGCAATGTAAACTTTTTTTGGCTAAAACTATTTTATGGTAAGCAGTATGATAACCTGGAGAGGTAGAATTTGAGGACTCTCTTATACCACAGCTCCAAGTAAATTCCTGGAGTGGAGGAGGAGGCAGCGGGGAAGTTAGCGTGTTTCAGGAGGTAAAGGGCATAATGAATTATTCACTGACAAGCCTAATGTTGTTCCTCCCCCACCCCTCAGCCCCACCAAACCTAACCAAACATGCATCAAAAGAAGGAGGGTAAATACAGGATATACACACACCCCTCCATTAAGAAGACTTTAAGTAAATATCCCCGGTTTTATCTGAAGAGCACTGGAATAATTTAAGTGTCTATTTAGAGAATGTAAAAATAGAGAAATGGAACATGTGATGAAGGCTTTCCCCCAAAAAAGTTAAACAGAGTTTTGAAACCCCTCAATTTTAAGGTCTTTTTTTTTCTCCATACTCAGCAATGTTGTTCAGATTTATAGTGAAGGCGGCCAACACGTGTAATGATTCTTGCTGTGAGCAGTTCAGAGAAGCACAGGCTTGGGAAATACTCGGGTGGATAGACTGCTGATGGTATCTCAGCTTTAATTTTTAGTCACTTTTTCACTCCCATGCCTTCTTGGTGATTCAGGAGAGCCCAACCATTAAAATTCTTTTATTTTTAAATTATGTTTTATTGATTATGCTATTACAATTGTCCCAATTTTCCCTCTTTGCTGCCATCAACCCAACACCCCTACTCTCTTAGGCAATCCCCCCACCATTGTTCATGTCCATGGGTCGTGTGTGTAAGTTCGTTGGCTACTCCATTTCCTATACTGTACATCCCCATGGCTATTCTGTAACTACCTATTTGTACTTCTGAATCCCCTCACCTATTCATTCCACATTTCCCCACACCCTCCTCCCATCTGGCAACTATCAAAATGTTCGCTGTATCCATGATTCTGTCTCTGTTCGTTTACTTAATTTGATTTTTAGATTCAATTGTCAATAAATATGTATTTTTGCCATTTTATTGTTCACAGTTTTGATCTTCTTTTTCTTAAATAAGTCCCTTTAACATTTCATATAATAATGGGTTGGTGATGATGAATTTCTTTAGCTTTTTCTTGTCTGGGAAGCTCTTTATCTGCCCTTTGCTTCTAAATAACTTTGCTGGGTAGAGCAATCTTGGCTGTAGGTCCCTGCTTTTCATGACTGAATATTTCTTCCAATCCTTTCTAGCCTGCAAAGTTTCTTTGGAGAAATCAGCTAACAGTCTTAAGGGAACTCCCCTGTGGGCAACTAACTTCTTTTCTCTGGTGCTTTTAAGGTTCTCTTTTTATCTTTAACCTTTGACATTTTAATTATGAGTCTTGGAGTGGGCCTCTTTGCATCCATCTTGTTTGGGACTCTCAGTGCTTCCTGGATTTACATGTCTATTTCCTTCACCAAATTAGGAAGTTTTCTTTCATTATTTTTTCAGATAGATTTCCAATTTCTTGCTCTTTCTCTTCTCCTTCTGGCACCCCTATGATGTGAATGTTGGACCTCTTGTAGTTGTCCCAGGGGCGGCTTACACTATCCTCATTTTCTTGGATTCTTTTTTCTTGTTATTGTCCTGATTGGTTGTTTTTTTGCTTCCATATGTTCCAGATCATCGATTTAATTTTCAGCTTCATCCACTCTACTGTTGTTTCCCTGTAAATTGTTTTTTATTTCAATTAGTGTATCCTGCATTTCTGACTCGATCTTTTTTATGCTGTTGAGGTCCTCACTAAGTTCCTTGAGCATCCTTATAACCAGTGTTTTGAACTCTGTGTCTGATAGATTGCTTACCTCCATTTTGTTTAGCTCTTTTTCTGGAGTTTTGATCTGTTTTTTCATTTTGACCATGTTTCTTTGTCTGCTCATCTTGGCAGCCTACCTGTGTTTGTTTCTATGTATTAGCTAGAGCTGCTTTAACTCCCCGTCTCGGTAGTGTGGCCTAATGTTGTAGGTGTCCTGTAGGGCCCAGTGGCACAACCTCCTATAACACCCAAACTGGCTAGCTGAGTTGTGCCCTTCTTTATGGGCTGAGTACACCCTCCCCTTGTAGTTGAGCCTTGATTGCTGTTGTCAGGGCAATGGGAGAGATTTACCCAGGCCAGTCAGCTTCAGGGACTGGCTGTGACCACTGCACACCAACCTCCGCCCTCCATGGAGGATCAGCTGTGCAGGGGCAGGGTGATGGTGCTCTGACGTGGTCTTTAGCTGTCCCCTGGGGATGCAGGCTCTGAGGTTTCCCAGGTGGTGCAGGCCAAGGTCGGCTCCTACCTGTGTTTTGCCAGGGGGCCACCCTGCATGAGCTCTAAAGCAATCTGAGATGGCTGCTACTGGTGCTGGGCTTGGAGATTCCCAGGCAAAGCCAAACTTGAATCTAGGCTGGGTGCTGCTAGTGCCAGGCCTGGCGCCACTCAGCAAGAGGTACAGGGGCTGAGGGCTCCCTGAGGCTGGCTGTTGCTTGTTGGAGAGGATTTAGGAAGTTGTTCAGCAAGACCAGCCATTCATATGGAAAAGCCGCTTGGGTGGGCCTGTAAGATGGGTGGGACAGAGTCTCTGGGAGTCTCCAGGGTGGGGCAAACAGTGTTAACCAGGTTGATGGAGTCTCAGATATGACATCGGCCTGCCAGCTCTGTGGCTCTGTTGGGAGGATGGATCAGAAAAGGGACAGTGGCCTCTGCCTGCCTTTCTCTCTCAGGGAGAAAGCTGTCCTCCAGCCCTCACCCTGATGCCAGACACCTCACTTTCTCCCTGTGTGTCACTGGTGCCTTTCAAGCTACTACCCTGGTGCTGTTGCTCAGAGGGAGTGAGTCTGAGGAAGTCCCTGTGTGGTTCTTTAAAAAGAACTGCTTGGGACTTCAGGCTTTTCCTGTACCGACTCAGTCCCTGGTAGTTTTTGCAGCCAGGAGTTATAGGGACTCATCTTCCTGGCACTGGAACCGTGGGCTGGGGGCTCTGGTGTGGGGCTGGGACACCTTGCTACTGAGGTAGCCCTCCCAGATTTTTATCCACAATATGTGGATATGGGACCAGCCCTTTCTGCATCTCTGCTCTGCCTACCAGTTTGGATGAGTGTGGTTTCTTTAATTCCATAGTTGTCAGACTTACATTCAACTTGATTTCTGATGATTCTGAATGATGGGTGTTCTATATTTTAGCTGTAATTTTGGTGTGGTTGTGCTGGGAGGCGAGCCGTGTTTATCTATGCCACCATCTTGACTGGAGTCCTTAAAATTCTTTTAAAGGGGAGAATTCACTCTTGTGAAAGTGTAGACACCCGGGGATAGGTGGGGAGCACAGATCGCTTTAACATGTGGCAGTGCCACAGGGGCTTTCCCATTATTTTGTTCTGTTTTTCTAATGGCCTCAGATGAATACTCTTATTGTACTAGAGATAACCTAGAGATAAGCCTACCTGTTTTATCATTTGTTACTAGTAAGTTCCTTTCTATATATGAAGAAATAGAAAGACAGCTTGGGAAATATCACATTCTAGCCTTAACAAACATTTAATTGGGTTTGGTCATCTTTTGAGTTTTAAGAACCGGTACTACTTAATGTAAAAAAAATGTGTTTTCAGACTCTCTTGTATAGAGGCAGCGGGTGAGCGCTAAGGCCTGGAAGTGGAAAGGGTCCTCTGTGCTCTGTAGAAAAGAGACCAGTGGAGCAGAAGCACAGTGAGCCAGGGGAGAGGTACTGGATGAAGCGGGAGTCGGAGGTGTGCCGGGGACTGCCCACAGAGTGCCTTAGAAGCCAGTTGAACATGGAGAGTGTGAATTCTGTTCTGCGAATAGGCTTGAAGAGTTAGAAGCAGAATGGTGTGATCTGATTAGGTCTGAAAAAAGATAACATTGGCTGACAGGAGAATTACTTGGCAGCAAGGATAGATGCAGGGAGAAAAATCCAATTAGAGTAATCCAGGCAAATGTGGGTGGTGATTTAGATTGGAAAAGGAAAGAAGTGGAAGGATTCCACTTCTGGAGATTTGTTTTGGAAATAAAACCAACGATACTCGCTAATGGATTGGAAGGTGGGTGGGCAGGAAAAAATTAAAAATCCAAGATGACCTTCAGAATTTATGTTTGGGCGACTGAGAATATGAGTTTTGTTAACCAAGATGGGGAAAAGTAGAAGAGGACAAGTTTGGGGTGAAATCATGAGCTCTGATTTAGACAATTTTTTATAAGTTGGGAACCCTTAGTAGACATGCAGTGGGGATGTCCAGTAGACAGTTGGGTACGTGTGTGGAGTTTGGGGGAGAGGTCGGACTGTAGAAATAAAATTGAGAGTCATCAACATATAGACGATATTGAGATCCATAGGACTAATAAAATAATCTAGAGAATGGAGATAAAGGAAGGCAGAAATAGAACTATGGGACAGTATGCCATTTAGAGTCTGGTGGAGATAGAAGGCAAGAAAGGAGATGGAAAGAAAATCGGCAATGAGGTAGGAGGAGAACAAGGAGTGGTATCACAGACAGTTCAAGGAAGGGCAGCAGTTCAAGAAGGAAGCTGTTTCGGGGTCCCCTGAGCACCCACTAGTGAACTGCCAGAAGGACTAGCGAGCCATCTTAAAATCATGCTCACAGCTAAGAGTTACTAAGCCAAGGATACAGTGCAGGAATGGCACGATAATGATATATATAGGCAAAGATGAGAGAAATCAGCATGGGCTCTTTTCTTCATCTGCGAGGATCCCACAGGCACATGTTTCTCTCCAGCTGTGAGCTGTACCCCAACCCGGGGAAGCCAGCTCAAGTCCGAGCAGTCCAGAGCTCTTCAAGGGAGCTGGTCAGCTGGCTGTGCAATTAGCCAGGATGCAGGCCCACGCTCGGTACCAGGTGTGCGTCATGAATCTTCATGTTTACTTTAAACAGCGCTTCCAGTCAGCATGGTACATCCCGACCCACTGACTTGGTGGTACAAAGTAACATCATTAATTAGCGAACATTTCAGGGGTTCAGTGTTCAGTCTGGTTAGGGTCATCACTGTGACTGCAGGTGTTCTCAGAGATAAGCCAGAAATGAATAGAACAGACTGACCCTGTCAGTTCTTTCCCCGCTGAGGTCGCGGTTATCCATGCGGAATGCTGCTGTTAAGTGAAAACTGAGGGCCACAAAGTTAAGTGAAAGATCTTAAAGGATAGTTAAATTCTACTTGTGTCTAGACAGATCGATTTAATTTACTCAGCAAACATTTATTGAATGTCTGATGTAGTTTGTGGCACAAGGCAAGGGGATGTGGAGTTAAGAGATGTGGTTCCTATCCCGGGGGGAGTTGACAGTCGGAGGGGTGGGTGGGAGGGAAATGTCATTCAGTAAATACAGATGTGATAGGCCCTGTGGGCTTCTGTGGCGCTGACCCCAAAAGGATAAATAGAAGCCAGCAGGGTGAGAGGGAGAAAACAAGGCAATAAATAGCATGTTGAAAGGCCTGGTAGTGAAGGAACATATTGACCGTGAGGAACAGAAGAAATTCCATGTGGCTGGAGAGGGAAAAGCGAAGGGGAGGAAGGAGGCAAGGTGGGCGGGTCATGCAAGAGCTTGTACAACCGTTAGAGTCTTTATGCTTCATCCCTGGGCAGTCATATTTATTCTAGGGATTCATGCCTGATCAGAAAAAAGGGAAATTTTCCTGGTGGAAAAATTTCTGATAATTTTATAATTCATCTTGCATTACAATAAAGATTCCCTTTAAGAAATAAGGCAGAACAGCAATTTCTGGAATTTAAAAAATAAAGTGAGAAAATACAAATACACCATGGTGAGTAAACCAGAGTATTAATTAAATCTGTAAAACTACTAACAGTTCCTAAGAACAATCAGTGTGAAGAATTCTTATTTAAATGCCATAATTGGATCCAATGGTTCACTTAGAAGTAATTTATTTTTACCATTAGAACTTCTTAGAAATATTTCAAGTGTGTCACACAGAGTCTTTTCTTTTTGCTCTTGCAGAACACAGATCACACAAAAAGAAATGATTCTTTAATCAGCAATTTTGTAGATAAATTCTGTGTCTGCAAACCATACAGGAACTGAACAATATGAACTAAATCTATAATTCAAAGAGAAATGCCAGAGTATCTAGGAACAGATAATTTTTTCCTAGCTGTATTGAGATATAATTGACATATAACATTGTGTAAGCTTCAAGTGTATGACATGATGATTTGATACACATGTATATTATAAAATGGTCATAATAAGGTTAGTTAACATATCCTTCACCTCACATTACTATTTTGTGGTTGTAGTAGTGAGAACATTTAAGATCTACTCTTTTAGCAACTTTCAAGCATATCACACAATATCATTAACTATCGTCACCGTGCTCTACATAAGCTCCTCAAAACTGATTTATCTTATAACTGGAAGTTTGTACTCTTTGACCAATGCTTTCCCATTTTCCTCAACCCCTATCCCCTGGTAACCATCAGTCTACTCTGCTTCTATGAGTTCAGCTTTTTTAGATTCCATATATGAGTGAAATCATACAGTATTTGTCTTTCTCTGACTTATTTCACTTAGCTTAATGCTAAGTTTCTCCTATATTGTAGCAAATGACAGGATTTCCTTCCTTTTTTATGGCTGAATAATATGAGTGTGTGTGTGTGTGTGTGTGTGTGTTTTCCTTACCCATTCGTCCATCTGTGAATCCTTAGGTTGTTTCCATGTGTTGGCTATTTGTGAATAACGCTGCAATGATCATGGGGGAGCAGAAATCTCTTGGAGATGGAGATTTCATTTCCTTTGGATGCGTACCCAGAAGTGGGATTGCTGGATCATGTGGTAGTTCTTTTTTTTTTTCTTTTTTTTTTTTTTTGAGAAAACTTCATACTGTTTTCCATAGTGGCTGTACCAATTTACATTCCCATCAGCAGTGCACAAGATAGGAACAGGTAATTTTTACTTAAAAATAATTTTGAGCCCTGACCAGTGTGTCTCAGTTGGCTGGGCATCGTCCTGCAAAGCAAAAGGTCGCTGTTTTGATTCCCTGTCAGGGCACATGCCTATGTCGCAGGTTCAGTCCCCAGTCGGGCGCATACAAGAGGCCACCGGTTGATGTTTCTCTCTCACATCAACGCTTCTCTCCCTTTTTTTTTACCCCTCCCTCCCCCTCTGTCTACAAATCAATAAATATAATCTTTTAAAAAATTATTTTGGAACATCGTTATTGTGAAATACAGCCATTTGTATTTTCAGGTGGTATGTGGCAGCACTGAAAGGGAACTTCATCTTGATCTCATGTTCTAGGTAAGGTGTTCAGTAGGAGCAGCGAGAGGGCGACAGAGTGGCTACCTATTGGAACAGTGCTAAGCCCTTTACAAGCTTTCCGGCTTTAAACTATGTAAAACCTCTGTGATGTGTTGTTTACATTCCCATTTTAGAGCCAAGAACATATAGATTTTATAGATGGAGAAATGGAGGATCCCAAATTAACCCAAATTTGTCTTTTTAAATTTATTCATATGTTTGTTCAAGAACTATATTTTGAGCTCCTGTTGTCTGCTTGGATCCGTGTGGGAGGATGCTCGACCTGGACCCTTCTCTTTGGGAACTAAGGCCGGGAGCCTCGTGCACAATCACTTTAGTGGGCAAAGCACCGTAGCAAAGGTCTGGCCTCTAGGGTGCTTGGTAAAGTTGAAAAAGGCTCATCGGGGAAGCTGATACTTGAGTAAAGCTTTGAGCGTTACCAGGCAGATGGGTGAGGGGATAAGAATTCCAGGTAAAGTGAATGGAAAAGGAGACTGGAGTCAAAGGGGCATGGCATGGCGGGATGGTGTTGCAGGAAGCCCTGTGTGCTGAGGAAATGGACCCACCCTTGCCGATATGGACAAGGATAAAGATGAGAGGGCAGTGTCTAACGTATCTTAGCATTAGGGGATCTTAGTTTGTGCTCACTGGGCAATACAAAGTTTTAGAAGGATTTTTTTTGTTATCATGGTGGTTGTTTTTAAAAGCCAGATTGTTCAAAGAACAGTGATAAATAGGGAAAATATTTTGACTCCCGTAACTCGTCACTGAAAATGCCATATTTGTAGCCCCAAGAGAACGGTGTTTCCATAAGACATTCTGTTCTCTGTCCTTGGGAAAATATGTTTAAAAAGTAATAAAAAGGGGGGTATTTGAGGATTGGTAATAAAGTGGGACACTTTACTGAATGCTTACTATGTACTAGCTACTCTCACATGTTATTTTACTTCCTGACATCAGGGCATTAGGTTGTGTTATCCCTGTTTTAGGGATGGGAAACTGGAACTTGGGGAAAAGGTGACTTGCCCCAGATAACTTAGCTAGACCGTGGCAGAGCTGCGTACTCCAACCCAGGTCAGTCAGGATTCAAGGCCCCAGCTCTTCCAGCTTTCAAATGCTCTCTAGAGCCTAGAGGCTTCTGTGAGGTGACTTGGGCTACTTCAGTGGGTGCGGAGACAGGCAGCTTGGGGTCCCCTTCCTTAAACCAGGGCGACTCAGCTTTAACTTTTTACATTGGATTTTCACATAAGACTTTATTGTATGAAGGTTCCATGACCAGGGTGGGTAGCATGGCCAGGCCGCCTGTGCGAGGACAGGCGGAGCACGCGCCACGAGCAAGGCAGTGTGCTGGACTCTGGCGCATGCCAAGGGGTATCAGTTCCCACCCTTTGGAACGTAGTCTTCTAGTGGGACATGTATAAGTGGTGCTTTACAAAGGCTCAGAAACCTCGGAAACTGATTGAAACAAGATTGTTAGAAAAAATACTGAATACATTCTATATATCAAGCCAAATTCTAGGACCTTGTGTAAATAACAGAGCACTTGGCTGATCACCTATACGTTAAGTTAGGAAAAAGATCTCTTGACCCTCACCTCGCCCACATCTGTTCTGTGATTGGGGCAGATACAGTCTCTCTAAATATCTGAAAATGCTCAGAAATTTTCACCACCTCTACTGATTTGCCTGGGCTGAGGAGCTCCCTCCTCACAACTGAGATTCAGACTGACACAGACCCTGTTCGTTGACAACGTGCAGCTGGAGAGTAGGAGACAGAACCTGGCCTTGAGGAACCGTGGGTTTTGCAGTGAGCACAGGCCGATGCCTCAGATGCTAAGGCTGCAGAACTCCTGAGAGGAGACTATACATAAGACATCAAGTCCACTCAGCATCCTTAATATCCAGGAAGAGAAGATACCAGTGCAGTGTAGGGACATTTGAGCCATGCTGGCCAGCCTCAGCTGTGTGCCCTGTGAATGAGATGGTCGGGTTAACATGTAATGATGTCATTCTTGGCCTCTGGGGTCCCATGTGCTAGCAGGAGAAAGTTTTTCCCTGCATGCTAGAGAGGGAGCTAGAAATGAATTAAAGGAAAAAAAAATAACCTTTTACATTGATTAAATTAACAAAATCCCAGGCTGCTGCCCTGGCTGGGTGGGTGGCTCAGTTCTGGTTGGAGTGTCATCCCATACACCAA
>PVJD01011629.1:0-44946 GCA_004026545.1 Mormoops blainvillei | reverse complement strand
TGGGCCCCCTACTGGGGACCTGGCCCCCAACCCGGGCATGTGCCCTGACTGGGGAATCGACAAATAAATTTTTCTGAGTAGAAAAATTTGCAATTCAAAATCAGCAAATAAAAAACATCAAATATATAGATGCCTTTTAGCACCTGGAGTATATCTAGGTGCTGAAGTCTTTGTTTCTGTAACCTCCTTTAATCCTAACAAAACAACACATGAGAATGAGTTTCAGAGAGATTAAAAGGGTCACAGAGCTAGTGACTGAACTTTGGTTTTTCCTTTGTTTTAGACATACATATAGTGAAATCCCCTCACCCACTCACCCTCCCCCCACCCCGCGCCCCCCAGCCACCTGCCCTTTTTGGTGTATGGTCTCTTGAGTTGCAACACATGTGTTGACACTTCTAAACTACCACCATTAACAGAATACAGAACAACTGCAACAATCCCAAAACTTTCCTCAGGCTGCCTTTTTGCGAAACCATTTTGTGGCTAACCCCTGCTCTCAGTCTCAGACCCTGCTCCAGGCCACACTCCTTATTGGAGAGAACCTAAACCCAAATGGCTGGTGCCAGACTGAAAGGCTTTTAATACAATGGCTGAGGTGGACTGGATCTCCCGCTGGTTGTGAACTCCCGCCCTGAGCCCAAATAAGTTCAGTTCAAGCTGAATATTTCTTTTTCGCAATAGCATATTACCTATTTAAATCTGTCGTCGGTACTTTAATTGGCTTCTGCCTTTATCTTTTCCAGTAGTCACTATTACAACTTAAAACACTGATACTTAACAGAAGTTGACTGCCTTGCCCCAAATCTTACGGCGGAGCTGGGTTTCCCCCAACCCTGATCTCCTGGTCTCCAAGAGGTGAGAGGAGCGCTAAGGGCCTATCGGCCCATAGGTGGAGCAATTCGCCAAGTCCTCGTGGGAGAGCAGCGAGCTTTCAGTGGGAGAGGACGTAGTGGAGAAGCCGAGCAGCACCTTTCCATCCTGCGCCCAGATGCTGCGCGCCCTGACCAGCGCCCTGAGCCTAAGGCAGCTCTGGAGGCCCCCTCCGGCCCGCGGCTGCGCCTCGGACGGAACGGCCCGGGACCTGGAGATCCAAGTGCGCGCCATGGAGGGTCCGGACAGAGGTGAGTGCGCTGTCTCTGGGAGCACCCAGGAGGCAGCCGAGGCGAGCCGAGGCAGAGCTGTGGAGGACGCCTGGCGCTGCGCCCGGGCCGGGATGATGGCCAGCGCGCCGACCGCGCACAGAAAAACTGAGACCAGTAGTGGGAAGAAAGGTCGCTCAGTGCGTTTCAGAACTTGATTCCGAATCCCCTGCATCCCATTCTAGGCTCCCCGAGAGTGGGCGACCACCTTACTGGTCACCCCGACCCTAATCGGAGTGGAATTATGTCAATATCGGTCCTCGGTCCCGGGTTCGGTGGCCCGGCTGTGAGGAAGGAAAGAGGAGTCGCTCAGGGGCAGGACTAGGCACCAGCACCACCACCCCCGCAGCTTTAAAAGGCGTGATTGCCCTCCAGGGTCAAGGACCCTGGCAAGGGTCCAAGGGGGCTGAGACCGCGGAGCCAATCCAGCTGCAGTGCAGGGCCGCGCTGAAGGGAGGAGGGTGAGGGCAGAAGAGGGCGCGTCTGCTCCCGGCGGATTGGCCCGGCCGCTGCCGGCTAAATTTTGCGTCCGGCTGACCCAAAGGGGAAAGTTCGCTGGTCTCTGCCAGAAAACACCTCCGATTGCGCTTTGTATTTCTTTTTGTTTTGCACTTATCGTTACCCACATTCCTCGGTCCGCTGCGCCCTACCATCAAGTCAAAACCGCTCTCTTTACTTCATCCCCAGTCAATCGCCTCTTCTCTGTATTTCATGCAGCATTGTTTGTGTCAGGATTCTAATTTAGTGCCCTGGCCGGGTAGCTCAGTTGGTTAGAGTGTCCTCTATATAGCCAAATTGCGGATTCCATCTCTGGCCAAGGTACATACAAGAATCAGCCAAAGAATGCACTGCTCGATCTTTCTCTCTCTCTCTCTCTCTCTCTCTCTCTTCTTCTCAAATCAATACATTACAAAAATATTTAAAATAATTTAAATTTGCACAAATGGTATTGGACTCTACATCTCTTACTCCCTCCTCCCACCTCATACTAACTTTTGAAGAGCTGCTTTGCCATATGAATCTAGTTCCTTGCTCCCTGCTGAGGCATACTGTTCCCTCGCGTGTTTCCCCCACTTTTCAAGGGCATGTAGGGACTGCCAACAGCCTACTATATTACTTGGTGAAAACTTCTCTGGCCATGTGGGGTTGCTGGGTTAGAGAATACCCCTTACTCTCATGCTTAGTTCACTGCCAAACTGGCAACAGTGCTTGCCTTGAGTTGGCTATGATTATTCTCTCCACTTTACGGATTACGAAACTGGGACATAGAAAGGTTAAGCCATTTGAACCAGGTCTAACTTCAAAACCTGTGTTCTCAACTGTTAAGTAATTGCTGCCTCTTCTGTACAAAATATTGATTTATACATCAGAAAGAACCTCATCCAGTCATCGACACTGCGAATAGAACGTTATTGTCCAGAAATAACAAGGATCAGCAGACTAAGCCTCTCCCCGCTGCCCGAGGGCATTTAGAAGGTCACTGAGGAACAGAGATAAGGAAACTAAGGAGAAGCAGTGGAGGAGGCATGTGGGGGAGGCTCCCACACAGGAGAAACACCACCTCTCCACCTGGGGTCATTTGATGTTAGACGCCACGGACTCAGCCTTCCTCTTGGATGGGCGGCATCAGAACTTTGTCACATTTTACC
Organism: Mormoops blainvillei; assembly: GCA_004026545.1. NCBI lineage: Eukaryota > Metazoa > Chordata > Mammalia > Chiroptera > Mormoopidae > Mormoops > Mormoops blainvillei. The sequence continues at coordinate 42,155 of PVJD01011629.1, read as the reverse complement.
TGTTGTCCTTGAAAATGGAATTGGCTTGTTGGCCACTCTTCACTGTTCTTTATGGCTCTACTCCAACTCCTCCCTTAGCAGGTTGTTCATGTTCTCCACCACACCTAACTCTTTCTTCTTTTCTCTTCTACCCCATGGGCTCCTTTTAAGCTGTTCCACCTGTGTTTTATTCTAGCCATGCCCCTGACTTGGGTCCTCTCCTTTCGTATCTACCTATGTAAATCCTTCTGAAATTACCCCTCTTAATGCCCTTTACTTTCCAAGTGTCTGCACTTGCCTCCCTCATAGGTTGGTAGCTCTTTGAGAGTAAGGATTGCTGGCTGGGTTCAGCTGTTAACTTAGGCAAATTCTCTTCTTTTCTAGGCTTCAGTTCCCCCTTCTATATAATAAAGAGTTGTTAAACCAATTGGTCTCTGTATTACCTCCAGTGGTTTCTGTCGACTCCTGCCCATATCACCAAGCCATCCTGTCAGAAGTGACCCTGGCCAACCTCAGCTCTTCGAGGCTGCCCACAGTTCCTTGCCACATGACCCTTTCCATAGGTCCACTTGTGTACACTAGCAAAACAGGATCCGATATACATCCTAACCTAACCACGAAAGTAGCATCTCATCACCTTTGCCATATAATTGAATCTAATCTTAAAAGTGACGTTTGGTAACCTTAGCTGTATTCTGTTGGTTAGAAACAATTCTTAGGTCCTGCCCACAGTCAAGGGAAGGGGATGTGAACAGAGAAGCCACTCAAGGGTCTGTCTACCACAATGACCTTGGACCTAGACTGTTTTCCTCGACCCCTCCGATATGGTTTCTCTGTATCCACCACAATTGCTCTTCCCCAGAATTGCAACTTTCTCTCTTCTGAAGCACCAGACCTGGAGAGAACCGTGGGGATGTCTGAGTTCCTCTGTGGGACCTGCGGACCTGCCAGACTCAGTGAGCTCTTTGAAAATTTCTGAGGAGGTTAAAGAAGTCCACCTAGCCTGAACGTTAGAGTTCTCTGTCCTGGGCCACTGTTCCCACAGTTTTCTAGCTTCAGGCTGGAAACCCTGTCCCTTGAGAGCCCTGAACTTTCTTTGGCCCTCCTCTATGTCTCAAATCAACTCACACTGAGAATGCTATCTTCATAAATACTGTTTGTTCCACAGACAAAGCTGAGCACCCTGGGACAAAAAAATAAGGGGACTTCGAATGCCACAGGATTGCTAAACACTCCTCTAGCCCATGTCTGACACTGTAGAGGAGGGGAAACGGACCCTGCCCAGAACTGGTGTTGGTTTCCCACAGCTTGCCCAGATTGGAGGGATGAGCTGAGGTCAGACAGACGTGAGAGGGCCAGACTGTGATGCGGGCGTTGGGGGAGGGATCTTGTGGATAGTATTAAAGATTGGACTTTATTTTGATGAAAAGGGGAGGGGAGGGACATGGGTGGAGTTGGGTTAGAAAGATGACTGTGACCCAAATGAAGGAATGAATAGGGAGAGAGAGCAAGACTGAGGGAGGACAAGAGGACCAGCTGGGTGATCCACGTAATAGAGGAACACGCCCATACCAGGTTAATGGCTGCAGTGAGGGCTATAAGCCGAAAGATCTAAGATCTATTTAAGAGGTTGAATTGGCAGGCCTTGGGGCCTGAGTAAATTTCATGGGCGGGGGAGAGGAAGACAACACGACGGACTTCTGGGTTGATAGTGCAGTCGTTCACTGACCAAGGGAACAGGAGAAAAATTGATAATTTTGGAACATGTCAAGATGTCAAGTGCATAGTTGGATATTCAGTCCGGGAACTCAGAGGAGAGCTCTGGACTGGCCAGGCGTGCAGGGCAGCCCTGGGGATGCAGGAGGCAAGTGCATGGGAGGTGCAGAAGAAGAAGGGGCAGATGAGCAAGCCCAAATCCCCTGGACGCTCCTACCTCACCTTATACTGCTCTCCCTTTGCTCTAAAGTCCTCCAGTTCCAAAAGACCCTGAAAGGTGACAGAATATGTTACCCCTCAATATACTTCTTTGGCATAGGATTACTTTGAGCTAAAGGCACCTGAAAAAAGACAGCAGATGCGCAAATGGTATTCCGACTTCCCCTTTCCTTCCCGAAGACAGGGGGTAAATACTCCCCTTGGAAAGCTGCCCTCCTCGTACCACGAGAAAAGAAACGTTCTTCAACAGAGAGTCAAAGCCAAGAGAATTAGGATTCTCCAAACACGCCTTGTTAAAAATAATTCTGACTTTCCTTTAGCCTCCCCATATAGTTTAGTTGCCTTTCCACAATCTCCTCTCTTTGTTCCACCTACTATAGCATGTAGCTTTCTACCATTTCTGTGGGGAGGTCTTCATTTCCTTATAAGGGCTCCCATGTCATGTAAAACTTGTATAAGTTTGTATGTTTTTCTCCTACTAATATGTTTGATGTCAGTTTAATTCCCAGGCCCAGGCAAAAGACCCTCAGAGGCCCAGCCGTACAGATTTTGTAGAACCTCCCCTGCAGCGCCCTGTTCTCCGCACTCAGGGCCTCATCCATGCAGCTCCCTCTGCCGGGAATAGGCTTCTCCCCACCGCCACACGCCCAGCCACCCACTCACACACTTTTGCCTGCTTGGCTCCTAGTCATCCCTCAGTTCTCAGGTTAAAGATCACTCCCACCTCCAGGAGGTCATCGCTGACCTTCTACACTAGGGTTCCCCTTGGCCCACTCTATACCACCTACCTCCTTGTCCTTTTTTTTCCATGTTCTCATCACAAACAGTAAAAATTTGTTGAGTGTCTGTCTTCTCTGCTAGACTGCAGGTTCTGAGGGGACAGGGACTCATGCCTGGGTTGTGGGCCAGGTCCCCAGTGGGGGGCACGTCAGAAGCAACCACACATTGATGTTTCTCTCCCTCTCTTTCTCCCTCCCTTCCCCTCTCTCTAAAAATGAATAAATAAAATCTTAAAAAAAGATCCACCACCACACAGTTACGCATTTTTCCCCCTTGTTCTGAGAACTTTTAAGATCTACTTTCTTAGCAACTTTCAAATATACAATACTATTAACCATAGTCACCACTACATTCCCAGGATTTATTTATTATAGGTATGTGTTTAATAAATGAGTTAAGAATTTTAAAAGTTGGGTAGAAGAAAACCTACAGAAGAAGTACAGAGTGTCATCTGAGGCGAAGGTGGAGGCCAGGAGAATGTGGGGCCACAAGGCAGATACACGTTAGTGTATCTTAGTGAAAACCCTCGAACGTAGGACACTGAGAGCGAACCCTAAAGTCAACTATGGGCATTGGATGATAATAACACATTGGTGTAGGTTTGTCGCCTATAACAAATGTACCACTCTGGCGTGGGATGTTAATAGTGGGGGACACTATGCGTGTGTTGGGGGACAGGGGATATACAGGAACTCTGTACTTTCTGCTCAATTTTGCTGGGAACCTAACACTGCTGTGGAAAAAAAAAAAAGAACAAAAAAAGAAGAAAAAATCTGTTTACTTTTAAAAAGCCAAAGCAGAGAATGTTCAAGGAGGAACATGTATACATGTGGTCAACAGTGGGTTGTGCTACGGCTGGGATCAGGATAAAAACTTAACCCTTAGTTAATGATGCGGTCACTTCGGTGAGAACTGTTTCTGCTGAGTGATAGGAGTGGGGGCCAGACCGGAGAAGGCTTAAGTGAATGGAAGGCAAGAAAGTGATTAAATAAATACTGAAAATTCCTTCAAGAAGCTTAGCTGTTGCTGGTGAAAGATCATCACACAGGTAGGGCAAGTGTTAGTCTCTTGCCAAGGGGGACAGAACATGAGCGTTGTCAGGCCTCTGGGTTTAGTTGGTCAGTTCCTGTGACAGAGGAACCTGCTGACTTGCCACGTGAGTATGCAATCTGCAAAATCCAGATTCAGGAAACCCTACGTGTCAAATGTTCCAGGTTCCTTAATAAACAGCTTTCGAGGGAAAGGTAGCCTCAAGTCAGAAACTGAGGATTTTAATAAGCTTTTAAAAGACACGTCAAATTTTTTAAAGTTAGTGAGTCTAAACTGTAACGTTTATTGATGCGCATTTGGGTGATGAAATTGTAAAGAAATGCATGGAAGCAATGATGCTAAAAGTCAAGAGGGTGGTTACTTTTGAAGCTGAGGAGGGAGCTATGACTGAGAGCACATGAGGGGATTTCTGGGTGGTGGTTATAGGGGTGTTGGCTTATTATAACTCATTAGACTCTCAAGGAGGAAGTCTGGCTGTGAAGGGAAGCATAATATGGAGGGAGCCATGAAACTGAAGAGAAAGCATGTGGGTGTGTAACAATGGCAGAAGCAGGCAGTGGTCATTCTCGTCCCTCTCCCCATGTTCTCCGAAGTTCACAAGCCCTTCACTTTTTCGGTGAGGCAGAAAGGGCAAGGTTTAGTCTCTCTATGCTACGGGCAGGAAAACTGAGGCCTGGGAATGTGTGCCTTTCCCAAGCCACGCTGCTGCTCAAGGGCAGAGGATGCCCAGGTCCCAGCCTCGGAGTGGGCAGGCCGGCTGACTCACCCAAGGCTGCTTGGTTCCCTGCAGGAATCACTGAGATTATAATGAACAGACCACGTGCCCGCAATGCCCTGGGAAACGTCTTTGTCAGTGAGGTGAGAGAGGGCAGACACCAGGGTGGGTTGGGGCTGGGCTGGCAGGTATCTGACAGGGTCTCCTCTGCAGCTGCTGGAAGCTCTGGCCCAGCTGCGGGAAGACCGGCAAGTGCGTGTCCTGCTCTTCAGAAGTGGAGTGAAGGGTGTGTTCTGTGCAGGTGGGTTTCCTCCCCTCTCCCTACACCAGGGCGCAGCAGGGCTCCCACCAGCCTACAGGGGTTGGTGGGGGCTTAGGTCAGCCCTAGCATAGGACTCATTACTCCCATTTTACTGATGGGAACCCAAGACTCAGAGGTAAAATTCCTTCCCTAAGGTTACATAGCCAGTAAGAAGTAGAATGGAATTCAACTTGAACTTGGCCTCTCTGACCCCCAAATCCTTATTCTTTTGGCTACACCATGCTGTGTCCTGACCCTTTACTGAGGAAATGAGGGAACCGAATCAAAGACAGTCATAGTGTCAGTGGCCAAGATGGAACTCTGTGCCCTTTTGCCCAGTCCTGTCACCAAAGCTTTCCACTCTCCCCGCACCATTTGGTCCTCAGAGCACAGCCAGTACCGTGAACTTCTGTTTCAAAGAAATACCACATGCCAGGCCCACAAGAAGCAAGTCAATGAGATCTGAGCTGAGCTAAGAACCCATGCTAGGATGATTGGGGAGAGGGTGATGGGGTTCACTGGGGAGGTGGGAAAGTTTGGTCGTGGAGCGACAGGATGCGAGGAATGTGATTTTCAGAAGTTTTCGAGGTGATGTGGCTCAGTCCCTAGATCTGAGCTGTTGGAATCTTGGTGCCCTGGAGCCTGCCTTGGCAGGACAAGCATGCAGGCCGTCTGCCTGACCCAGCGGCCCTGGCTGAGGCCCTCATCCTACCCTGGCCTCTTTCTTTATCTCCATCTCTGTCTGACATCCTCTGTCAAGGTCACTTCATGCCCCTGTCCACACCACTCCTCACTATCCCATATGAGCAGGCTGCCAGAGGTCTAGGTCTGCCCCCGACTTGCTCTGGAACCCTGGGGTAGTCCCTGCCCTCCCTGGGAACTCAGTTTCCCCATCTGTCACTGAGGCCCTGGAACTAAATCAAAGATTTCCAAGGACTCCCCCAGGTCTGACTTGGTATAGTCTAGGACTTGAAAGGCTGTATTCTCCCTCTACTCTCACCTCAGCCTCCTACCTTCTGACCTTTGATGACCTCACCAGAGTCACTACGCTCACCAGTGTCCCTGCCCACCTCTGGTCTACTTTCTATTTCTATGAATTTGCCCATTCTAGGTACCTCATACCAACAGAGTCACACATTTGTCCTTTTGTGTCTGGCTTATTTTACTTAGCAGAGTGTCCTCAAGGTTCATCCATGTTGGAGCATTAATCAGAACGTCATTCCTTTTTATGGCTCAGTAATATCCTATTGCACATATACACATTTTGTTAATCCACCCATTGTTGGATGCTGTATTGTTTACACCTTTTGGCTATTGTGAATAACGCTGCTATGAACATTGGTGTGCAATTATCTGTTTGAGTCCTTCCTTTTCATTTTTTTGGGTGTATGCTTAGGAGTAGATCATAGTAATTTTACATTTAACTTTTTTGAAAAACCACCAAAAGGCTTTCCACAGCAGCTGTATCATTTTATAATCGCACCAGGGTTCTCCACATCCAACTTTTTTTCTATTGTTGTTTGTAATAGGTATCCTAATGGGTGTAGAATGTTAACGCACTGTGATTTTCATTTGCACTTCCTTAATGACGGATGATGTAAGCATCTTTTCATGTGTTTATTGGCCATCTGTATACCACCTTTGGAGAAGTCTATTCAAGTCTCTCTCCTTTGTGGGTTTTTTTGTTATTGAATTGTAGGGGGTCTTTATATATCCTAGTTATTAATCCCTTATCAGATATGTGATTTGCCAATATTTTCTTCCATTCTGAATGTTGCCTTTTCACTCCTTGATGGCGTCCTTTGAGCACACAATTCCTTTATTTTGATGAAGTCCAGCTTTTCTTTCTGTTGCGGACCCTCTCCTTTTTTATCCCCTCCCCGCTTTCCTCCCCAGCTTCCCTGACCAATGCTTCCAGGTGTTTCTCATGCCTCTCTGGCTGCTTCTCCTCAAGTCTTCTTTCCTGGATCCTTTAACAGCCTAGGACTCAGTCACCGGTTATTTCCCAGGGACTGTCACCAACCCCTCACCTACAGGTGCAGACCTGAAGGAGCGGGAGCAGATGAATGAGGCCGAGGTGGGGGTCTGTGTCCAGCGGCTCCGGGGCCTGATGAATGAGATTGGTGAGGGTCCTGGAATGGGGTGGAGGAGGGCACTGAGGGGCCCTGTTGATCGAAGCCCCACCTACCATCCTCTACTCTAAAGAGAGAAGTGTCTGGCGAGCTCTGTGGAGAGACAAATGACTCTCCCAGGGAGGATGGGCCCAAGGAATTCTACAAGGAGGAGGGTGGCAAGGGGGTTTAGAGGGCTTTTCCTTCACAGGGGGCTCTGGCTCCTTAGCCTTTGCTCCCTGCTGGTTTTGACCCCTCCCTCCCATGCAGTGACCTCAGGGTTCAAGCCTGGCTATTCCAGAGGTGCCGGATTTCATCAAGCATGCTTTCAGATTTCGACAGTTGTTGTTCCTTTTGCCTGGAATATCCTTTCTTGGCCACGTACACTTTTTACTCGTCCTTTAAGGCCACCAGTGCCTCCTCCCCTAGAAAGCCTTCCCTGACCCGTCCTCTAAGCTTCCTTTAACAGAGCACTGACCACCCTGGGTCTGTCTTCCCCACGTCTAACTGAATTCTGTGTTCCCAGCACCAAGCACAGGGCTTGGCACACAGAGCAAGAAGGGAGAGCAGAGTGGCCGGTCCCAGAGTAGCCAGCAGGAGGGTGGCCCTGAGCAGGGACCACCCAGCCCATCTCCTCGCTCTGGTTCCTAAGCTGGTCCCACAAATTTCCCTGCTGGAAAAACCAGCTTCTAAAATAACCTGGTTGAAGTACCAGATGAGACCCCCTGTCCCAGCCAGCTGGCCCCTCTCCAGTCGAGAGTCCCTGCGCTGGTCCTGCCAAAGCCTTGCAGGCTGAGCCCTTCTTCATCTTCACAGCGGCCTTCCCTGCGCCCACCATTGCAGCTATGGACGGGGCTGCCCTGGGTGGAGGCCTGGAACTTGCCCTGGCGTGTGACCTCCGAGTGGCAGGTACTGGTTGGGGGAGAGGTGGGACAGGGTGGGAAGGAAAGGGTGAGTGAAACAGGGTAAGTCTGGAGTTCCGCCAAGTCAGCCACGGCTCTTGGCTTTCCAACCAACAGCAGATTTAAAGGCCAGGGTGGATACAGAGGGAGTTAAGGGGGAGGCTGGCTCCCCTCCTGGCCAAGCCCCCAACTGCTGTGGTACCGGTCACCTCTCAGCAGCAGCTTCTCTCATCTCCAGAGTGCTCCTACCAACCTCAGAGCAATTGCTGACAGTAAACAGGAAAAAGAACACAGGGGGAGGCCAAGGACAAGATGAGTTATTTAACCTTCCAGTTCTATCCAAGCCAGCTTTTCTTATCATAATTTGAACAAAGGTGAGCCACGGGGGCAGTGACTCGCCAGCCCAGCTAAACACAAACATGCCTGGGCAGGAACATTGCCCTTTGGTTCACTGTGCAGAGCAACTAAGCTTTGAAGAGTGGTGGGAGAGGACGAAGAAGGCACCTGATTACATTTTTAACCTTACTGACTTGGTGGTTAGGTGGGCCCTCTTGAAGGCAGTTAGAAAAAAGTCTTGAGTGCCATCACGGTGCTACTTCTTCCCTCAATGCTTTCTCCTGCCACCCCAGAACATTAAAAAATGTGTAACTCCAGCCAGAGGTAGCTTATCTACAAAATGCATGTCAAAGAGAAGGCATGAAAATACTGGCCAGGTCATAGCCCCACCTCTGCTTCTCACCTTCTCCATGTTGAAGATAACTAACTTGTATGATTTTGGCAATAGAAGAGAGTGAGTGTAAAACCCCTCATAGGTGGCCATTCCCACACTGCATGGTTCTGATGGCCAGATGGAACTCGGGAGAGACGCCTGTGGGATGGAACACCCAAGGAGAGCTTCTCAGAGGAAGCAGAACTCCGAAGAAGGACGTGGACACACACAGGAAAATTTTAGCCTGATGAACAGCTGGGAGGAATAACTGGTGGGAGGCAGGGCTAAGTTGTGTGAGACAGAGAATGTATTAACGCACAAATAGGTATTGGGCGTATTCCAGGAAGCCCCCCTCCTTGTTCCAAGCACTGTTACTTCATTTGATCCTTAGCAGCTCTTTGAAGCAAGCAGAAAAGGGGCAATCACCCTTTTTTCCACCTATGTGGTTCAGAAAGGGTAAGACACTTGCCTGGTGACACCCCCCCCAACCCCTAATACCTGTGGGGATGGCAGGATGAGGGTCTGGGCCTCCTGACCTCCGGGCCAGGGCTCTTCCAAAGGCTGTGGCCAGGCCATGATGGGAGTAGTCGGCTGAAGGGCTGAGCAGAGCCCAGAGGTGGGTAACACTTCTCCCCAAGGATTGGCACTTGAGGAGAGGGTGGGGGCTTCACTCTGTTTATGCAGCTTCCTCGGCTGTCATGGGGCTGATCGAGACCACCCGAGGGCTTATCCCAGGAGCAGGTAACGTCACCCACAGCACCCATCCTCCTCTCCCTGCACAGTTCCTCTATCCAAAGTACCCCCCTGCTTTCCCCTTTTGACCTGTTTTCTGGGTGCTGCCCTTCTACCTTAAGAGTCTCCTTCTGAGAAGTCCTGGCTGACTCCCAGCCTGGGCCTTCTCTGGGCTCCCACTTCCTGTGCTGACTTACCACCCCTCTTCCGTCCTGGCAGGAGGGACTCAGAGGCTACCTCGATGCCTGGGGGTGGCCCTGGCAAAGGAGCTGATCTTCACAGGCCGACGACTAAATGGGGTGCAGGCCCAGGCCCTGGGGCTGGTGAATCACGCTGTGGCCCAGAACGAGGAGGGCAATGCAGCCTACCACCGGGCACGAGAACTGGCCCAGGAGATCCTGCCCCAGGTGTGGTGGCAGCCCAGCCCACGGGGGGAGGGCCTGTGCCATAGGGGACACAGGTGTGGGGAGGCCGGAGAGTGCCACGGGGCCACCCGAGATCCACTTGGCCACTTACAAAATCCGCCCTCTTTGGAGTTTTGCATCCATTTAGCCATCCAGCAAACAAAATCAAATCAAATTTTAAGTTAAAATGAAAACTGAATTCTGAGAGACTGGATCCCAATCTTCAGAACAGCGTTGTCCAAGAGAACTTTCTGAGACGTTGGAAATGTTCTACACTTGCGCTGTCCCTAAGGCTGCTTCTAGCCACATGCAGTTACTTAAATGTAATTTAAAAATTAACCTTCTTACTGACACTTCTCACATTTCAAATGCTAAGCGCGACATGTGGCTAGCGGCCACTATACTGGATAATACCCTAAGTCCACAAAACTGAAAAAGCAAGATAAAGAACCGTAAGCCCATCTTTCTGACCATAATGCACGCTGGAGAAATTCTTGAAGTGTATCATGTTTGTAGGACATGTGTTAAGACTTACTTTTTAAAGTTTTCAAATAGCCTCTGAGCAAATCTCAGCACAGGCCAGGAACCAGGCGGTGGGTGAAGGCCCTGCCCCGGTGTGTGGCAGCAGCTGCCAGGCCCAGAGCCTTCGGCAGGGCACTGAGCTCTGGCTGACGGGGGCTCCGGGGACCTGAGGCCTCTACCCCAGCCTCTCAGGAATCTCACAGGACTCAAAGGTAGGTCCCAAGTTTCCATTAAGAAAGCCGCTGAAATGGAGCCAGGTTTCACTAACTTACTGTAAATACTTAGCCCACATGGAGCAGCTCCCAGCCATCAAACACAATCCTCGTGTCTCAATTACCAGAACCAGACAGTGAAGCTGATTATCCTCATTGTACTTGTGACATAGGAGACCCAGAAAGGTTAGGTGACTTGCTCACTGAGGTCACCAAAAAATGACTGCAATACCAGAGAGACAATACTGGTATTTTGGCATTTATTTTGCATAATGCAAAAACGACATACAATATAAAAACTAGTGTTTTATTCTAACAAGTACAGAATATGTACAAAATTTCTAAAACTGTGAAACTAATGCATTTCAAATATGAAATTTTATAAACATATTACAAAACAAAAAATGTAAGTCTATACAAATGCTATCCATACATCATTTTACTACTACTAGATAAAACTATCTGAATTATTAATCATGAAAATAAGTATTTTATTTTGGAAAAAAAATTCTTTCTGTGTCCCCTATTTAAATAATCCTGCCTCTTTTTATAACTCTGAGGTCTTCCTGGAAGGCAGGGACTCTAACTTTTAAAAACTGATAGTTTGGCTTAAAAGAGAGCATGTTTTCCCTTTTTTATTTTTTTCTTAAGTTTCATCACATATAAATGGAGAGTCTGATGGGGCTACCAGGACTGCTTTAATGCTGTCAGATTTCTATTATACTTGGTCATAAAGTATCTGAACTAATACAAAACTGAGTGACTCAAGATAGGGGTTGATTGCACTTTCACAGAGGAGGCCTGTCTACCAAAGCTTGTAGACTGGAGGGTTTATGTCTTTCTGCATAAACTATATTAACTGGGTCTTTGAACTCAATCTCAAGATGATTCTGATTTCAGATTTTTAATATACTAAAATACTTGTATTCCACTAATGTACATACCAGTATTTCAGTACTTAAAAAAATAGCTTTGCATACCAAAAACTGGTACCACAATCACTAACCCATACTGGACCATTTGAGGCAACCTAAAAAACAATCTTCAACTTCCAGCAATTCCTGTATGGGGTAAGTGCTAGGGATGATGTGATAGATGGCTTCCCTCTAGTGGACAAACCACCAAGATTAGGGAGTCAAATGGTTCCAGAGATTAGAGCCCAGAAAAGGTTTTTAATGAATGCAAGGCCTGTAACTTAACATGCAGATTTTCCCTCTAGAGTAATTACGCTTTATGCTTTAAAATATGAATTTGACTGGTTTTCACTTGAACATAATGTGGCCACAGTATGTGTGATTCACTGTTTGCATTTCAAAATAACGTGAAATTAGATTTCTCATAGATACATCTATATTCTCAAAAACATGAATATGTATTCTAACACACATACAGGGATGGGAAAAAGTAGGTTTACAGTTGTCTGTACACAAAACAGTTTATTCTTGCATTATTTATTTGTATTATGCCATTATTAACCTTTTAAGATTTATTTTTAGAGAAAAGGGAAGAAGAGAGAGGGAGAAAAACATCAATGTGTGGTTGCCTCTTGCACAGCCCCCAACCAGGGACCCAGCCTGCAGCCCAGGCATGTGCCCTGGCTGGGAATCGAACCAGCGACCCTATGGTTCACAGGCTGGCACTTGATCCATTGGGCCACACCAGCCAGGGGGTGTCATTATTATTATTATTATTTTGTATCCTTATGATTTACCTTTTAGGTAGTGATGGCCAGTAATTTAACCTACTTTTGTCCACCCCATCAGCACTGAGGAGGGGTCCTCAACCAAGCGTTTCCTTTTCCCTAGGCCCCCATTGCCGTGCGGCTGGGCAAAGTAGCCATTGATCGAGGAATGGAGGTGAGAGGGCTCTGGTCAGAACTGGGTCCACTGAAATCAATGGGGTGGCTGGGAGGCAGTGTTTTCACAGCTCACACACTCTGACAGCACAGCTGGAAAGAACTCAGGAACTGGACTCTTGTAACAGACTTCAAATCTGACTTCTCCTTTTGTGCCTCAGTTTACTCATCTACAAAATGTAAAGTCTGGCCAGGGGACTTTCCAGGTAACATTTTATCCTCATCTTTTTCCCTTGGAGAGAGAAGGAAACTGAGGTTCAGAAACAGTAAATGACTCACCCAGGGTCACAGAGCAAGTAATACAAACCAGCTCGGTGTGGCTCCCAGTCCATGTTTTTGGGTTTGTACTGATGGTGGGTAATGTGGCCTCAAGGACAGGAATAGCGGGGGTCTTGGTTGCAGCTAATCCATCCTTACACATCAACTTTCTTAGTCATACATCACACACTGCATCTAGAGCTCCGCCAGACACTGCGACAGAGATAAGTCAAAGATGGTCACTGCCTCCAAGGTGGGGAGGCGGACAGATACAGACCCAGATCACTAATAAAAGGTTAGGGGTACCAAGCAGATAGACACCCTGGAAAGGTTAGAGCTGTACTGTCCCACTGGATAGTGCTGAGTTAGAGAATATTTTCTAGAGTTGGGCCTTGGGAAAAATGAGAGAATTCCAGGAAAAAGGGAGCAGTATGAGCAAAAGCACAGAGGCACATAAATAAGCAACTTGACTGAAAGTGATTAAGTGGTGAGTGAGATAACAAAGCAGGGATGTCAGGGGCACAGGCTCTGGTGCTGGGCTGTCTGGATTCAAAGACCTGCTTGTCCACGTATTGCTGTGACCTTAGACAAATTCCATCACCTTTCCATGCTTCGCTGCAGAGTTGGGATAATAACCCTTGTTGTGAGTTTACATACACGTAGAACTTCTCTTAGAACAGCGCTTGTTAAGCGGTAGTAACAGAAAGCACTGGTCAGTCAACGGAGGCTGGGAAGCTGCCAGGGGCCAGGTCCTGAAGGCCCAGGACCTTACTCTTCATGGCAATGGAAAGCCTGCAGAGTTCACTAATGGGGTGACAGGTGAGGCAGCCACAGGGGAGAACACTGGCTGTGCGAGTGCAGCTCACGCACAAGCTCCTCAGCCTGACGGGCTGTGCGACCCACCCCACTGTCCTCACGGCCCCCACTTGTCCCAGCACTGTTTTGTCAGCTATAGTGTTCCCTCTTCAGGTAGGGAATTCCTTATTACGATCATCTCTGTTCATGACTGGCACACAAGAAGCCTCAGTAATTCTTCGCTGGAGGGATCCACGAACCAATTGGGAATAGTATAAACAGAAGGGCAGCTGGCTCCCTGTGCAGATGGACAAGGTCAGGCTGATCCAGGTACCACTTCTTTCTCGCAGGTGGACATTGCATCAGGAATGGCCATCGAAGGGATATGCTATGCCCAGGTATGTGGTTGCTGCCAATCAGTCCATGCATGCTTGTAAGCAGAGGCTGGGCCAGGGTGGGGGGCCCTTGTGCAATACATGACCAATTTAGTAGGCCCGCCCCAACCCAAAGGGTCTCACTCTATACCACCTGCTCCTCACAATTAGTATGGGTGATCCCAGGGGAATCGCAGTGCTTCTCTCTGGGACGGTTTCCTCAGCCATCTAACCGTGGTATAGCCTGTCCCCACTTAGTGCCCGGACAATCACAGAACAGAGGTACTTAAGAGAGTTGGGATGTCAAGGCCCTGGTTATTATTGCCTGCAGGCTGTGTTTGCTGGTGGGGTGATCGACCTGGGGTTGCCCAAGTTAGCCCTGACTTCTAGGTGGGTCAGAAACACTAGCCTCCAGGTCAAGTAGCCAAAACACTACTCAATGGGGAGGGGGGCTGGTCCTGGGACTCGCAGGGCCTGAGGTGAATGATCTATACACCAGGACCCAAAGCCAGATTTCTTACTGCGAAGCCTCATCAGGCTGCTGCAGGAGACTGCCAGTTCTTTGGAGGCTTGTAAGCAGCATGCAAGTTGAGGCTCTAACAATAAGGGGCAGCCTGCCCTCTCTAAGGAGACTAAAGAGCCACTATGGCCCACGCCTTTGCATGGCCCAACACCAGGGCCCGCAGACAATGGCAAGACTTGGCATGGGATGGACGAACTTGAACAAGCCTTTACTGCCCTCTGGCCCTGCTCCCCCACAAACTAATACTCTGCTGTTGTTTCAGAACATCCCCACCCGGGACCGGCTAGAGGGCATGGCAGCCTTCAGGGAGAAACGACCCCCAAGATTTGTGGGCGAGTAATTCTCATTTAACCTCTAGCATGGGAGACGCCCACCTTAAAGTGAAGGATCCGGAAGGAAAATCTATAGCGTGACTGCCCCTGTTATTTCACCTCTCTGGGCTTCAGTTTCGATATAAAATGATTCATATGGTGCCTAGTACTAAGGTGCTGACCATGCCAACTACTGCTACCGTCATCATTCTCCCCCCTGGCTAGATAATCACTGGGGTCGGGTTTGCTTGGAGAATGTCTGTCTCTCCCTACTCGAATGATAAACTAAGTATTAAAATGGACTCCTCTGGGCTTTCACATTGTTGGCTCTCAGGCCTAACCTTTGCCTCTAAGTTATAAGGTGCTCATCAGAGATGGCAAGAGATTATAAGAATCCCCCACCCCAACCCAACTGGTTCTAACTCTGTAAAGTAGAAATCACCGGGAAACCCTGATAGATGAGTAGGTGCCAGGAATCTGACTGCAGATTCCAGCTCTCTGCCCGTTACTCACTGTGTGCCTCAGCTTCCTCATCTTCAAAATGAAACTGTTTGTTTATTTAATTATTAAATAAATAAATAAAATGCCTCATGTTCAATATATGAGTTATTAATGTGCAGTGCTCTTGTGAGAACCAAATGAAAGCATTGCTGTGAAAACCTTTTGTAAACTACAGGGTGGCAGGCCAATCTTCGTAGTCGCATGACACACTGAGAAACAAAGGCAGGCTGATATGCATATATGCGCACTAGTCTCGGGCACCATCCTCCTGTACCAAGGCAGAGGAACAGAAGGCTACATCCTAGGCCAGGGCCTCAAGGTCATTCTTTAACAGATCTAAGCTCTGCCTGGCTTTCCTGAGCCTATACCTGGCCTACAGTCACTCAGTCATGGGCATGGACATATACCAATAATGTTAATTTACTGCCAAATACAAAAGTGCCCCAAAACGGTGCTAATTTCCTAGAAGGGAGAAGAGCCACAGCTGCAATCTAACAGGCTGTGAGCTACTCAGGCAAGTAACAACCTTTTCTCATCTGTTAAGTGGGGAGATTAAACCCCCCAGAGGACTGTTGTGAACGAGACAAAAGGTACAGGGGTACCTCGTGCAGAACTGGGCCTCAACAAGCACAACATCCCACCACATCCTTACATTTGCAAACGCTAGTTAGTATCTGGTAACAGAATGTTCTGAACTACTAGAACCCAGGTCAGGAAACTAAGACAGGCTTTTGAAATCACACAGAACAATGAATGAGAGAAAATACAGTACAGTTTTAAGACTGTAGGAAGAAGGTTACAAATTCACCTTATCCAGTGAGACACTGGTGAGCAGTAGTTTGGAATGTGGTTTAAAATAAGTCACATTTGATTCCAAAAGATAGTATGTGGCACTCCAGTTAAGGGTGTGGCCAGCTAAGAGAGTAAAATTCTACTCCTTAAATATGCTACTAATAAAATAGGAATTGATTTCTGTTCTTTGAAAAACTTACAACACATGAATGACAAAACATGTTTTGTTAGTTGTCAGTAATACATCAAGGAGCCCACACTCTATTCTATAGAGGGGGTTTGCAGAAAAGGCCGTATTTTTCTTTTCTCCATGCTAGGTAAGAGCACCTCTTGAAATCTTTAGAAAAGGGCTTTCCTCCTGTTCCTCTCCATTCCGATCACAGCCATACTCTAATTAAAAATCTGACAGACTGAGATATACAATTCCCAATCTTCTACCGGCACACTCTTCTCAGCGCTCAATCCCACCGCGCCGCTCCAGCACACCCACATACACAGAATGTCATGCCACTCAGTTTAATGTGTGAAGCTGGAGGGGAAAAGGCCACAAGAAGAATACTGAAGATGACAAAAGATGTATCTTTCCTTCAGCCCACAAGTAGAAGGTACTTTGGTAGCTATATATTTAAAAAGGTATTTTTTTTCCTTTTTTTCTCCCTTCCAACCGAAGTTCTATCTTCTAACAAACACATTCATTATGTGAGCCTATATTTCCCAGACTGTTTTTCATGTACTTCTTTTCCAGTGGCTGCACATAACCAGGAATAACAACTCAGGAGATTTCTTTCAAACATAAAATTTAACATAAATATCAAGGCCTCCCCATAGGTCTTTCTTTTCCCCTTCCAGTGACAAACCCCCAGAGATAAGGAACTGACCAGGACTAGAGAAAAGTGCCTGGCATAGGTGTTCCAACACAAACTCACAGGTCTTCCCAGAGTCCAGTGCTTGACTTTTCAAAACTGCTGGAGGAGTGTTCTCAGAATGATTCCGACTTTATTTAAAATCTAAAAATGTAACCATTTAGTAACCTGCAGACACTGACAGGGTGGAACACCTGCCTGCCATGGAGCAACAAAGAGCACCTCTGCAGCTTTGCGTTAAAGCAAAGGGACTCTCTGATAACTCATGAAGTGCATTCTGAAGTCATCGAGAATGGAGGTTGCGATCTGTTGTGCTTGGGCGTCTGCCTCATTGTGCTCCTGGATGTCACACAAAAGCTGTAATCCTTTTTCTTCAACTAACATTTTGCAGTATTTGCTGGCTGAAAGAAAATCAAGCAAAAAAATTGATGGACAAATTGGTATTTTTAAATATTCCCAAGTTACCACCTTTCTTCAAAAGGGTACAAAGGTTTAAGCCCTTTGACATAAGAAGTAACCTAAAATGAGTCCATTCAAAGGATATAGGTCAAAACTTACACAATGCTTGGCTTGTATAGTGACAACAGATGATTATTTTAGTATGTTTACTTCCAGACAACTCTATGCTTCGCATATCTCTAATCTTAGCAAAAAGGGATAAGGACAAAAATATCTTTTATTACAAAATTAATACACATTTCAGATTCAAGTAATATGGTGCGCTAGATAAACTGAAAACACCAGATGCTAGATAAAATATAATTGAAAAAATTTTTAAATACAATAGTTGAATGTACAAAGTAAAAAAAAAAGTCCAGAAGCCAAACACAAAGAGAAGCACATAAGGTATATAACTAACCTGCAGCTATTCTGGGGCAGAGAGGGACTGTCAGTTTCAGTGATCTAGGAATTTAGATTCTAATTTAGGAAGTTAGATGCAAAATCAATTCACAAAAGCTGGTCCCTTCAAATGGCTAGACTAGAGAAGGGGTAAGACAATGAAACATCTTTATCTTGGCCTGGGTTCTAGGCTGGCATATAGGAGCAGAGAGAATCTTTCCTGAGAATTCATAACCTCAGTTCCAAGTAGGTACAGGGTTTGAATTAATAACACCTAAATGTTCTGGGAACCCTTAAGCCGAGAAATTAATACAAAAATCAGTCTAATGCCAGAGAAATCTTTAGGGCATGTGACAGAAAGCAAATAAAAACTGTGTGGAAGACAGATGTCCACAATTCAGTCTAAAAAAGATACTCTTAATCAGTCCAAGAGCTGATTAGATAAAAATAATGATCCCCGAACACAACTAAGGCAATTACCAAAAATACTGCGCACACAAAAAGCAAAGACATAGAGTCTATTTTTTAAAACAGGTTACAACCTGCACAATCAGCATGCCCACAGCAGTCACAGCCACACCTCGCAGCCAGCCGCACTAGAGGCCAGCCCCAAATACCAGTGCACCTGCATAAGTTATGGCCCTGCCAAAACAGAAGGGTGCAGCAGCCCACTCAGGGGACAACCCTGGGGCACCTGACTCTGGTGGTCTGACAGAATTGGACTGCTGAGCTCAATAAGACATCTCCAACATAAGGCCACGTCTTTAAGAACGGGAAGCAAAGGTAATCATAAAAACAAACCCAGAGATTTAGACAAAATGAGGAAATAGAGGAATATGCTCCAAATAAGGGACAAGACAAAAATCTCAGGAAAAGAACTAAATGAAACAAAGATAAGCAATCAACCAGATAAAGAGTTTAAAGTAATGATCATAAATATCCTCACCTAACTTGGGAGAGGAACGGCTTAACACGGTTAAGAACTCCAAAAAAGATAGAGAAAATATAAGACAGTAACAATCAGAGCTGAAGAAAACAAAAACTAAAATGAAAAATATACCAGAGGGAATCAACAGCAAATAAGATTATATAGAAGACTGAATCACAACACGAGAGCGCTTATGGCCAAGATGGAGGTGTAGGTAGATATGCTTCGCTTCCTCACACACCAAAAGGAGGATAACAACCAATTTAAAAATAAAACACAACCAGGAATCAAACTGTATGGAAGTCTGACAACGAAGGAGTTAAAGAGGAAACGTTTATCCAAACTGGTAGGAGGGACAGGGATGGGCAGCTGGGGGAAAGGACACGCAGCAAGACAGCAGCTGGTGGATCCTGTGGGTGAGGCAGCAACTGGTGAACCAGGTGGTCCCACACTTGCATGCAGATAAACCAGGAGGAACAACTGGGGAGCAAGAGAGACCATGCAACCCAGGCTTCCAGTGCTGGGAAAAGAAAGTTTCAAAACCTCTGGCTATAAAAACCTGTTGGGGTTGCAGCAGGGGGAGGAACTGCCAGTCCCACAGGAGAGTCTGTTGGAGGCGCCCATGGGGTCCTAGAACATACATAAGCCCACCTACCCAGGAATCAGCCCCAGAAGGGTGTAATTCACTTGTGAAAAGCGGGGAAAGTGACCGAAAGTGGGACTAGAGACGAGCAAGCAGCATTGTTCCCTCTCTGACCCCTTCTCCACAATACAGTGCCGCAACACAGCAAAGTGGGTTGTCCCGCCATGGCGAATACCTAAGGCTCCACCCCTTACAACATAATAGGTGCACCAAGACAAAGAAATATGGCCCAAATGGAAGAACGGATGAAAACTCCAAAAAAAAGGACTAAGTGACAAGGACATGGCCAACCTATCAGATGCAGAGTTCAAAACGCTGGTAATCAGCATGCTCACAGAAATGTTTAAGTACGGCTGCAAAATAAAGGAAGAAGTGAAGGCTATACAAAGTGAAAGAAAAAATATATACAGGGAACCAACAGTGAAGGGAAGGAAACTGGGACTCAACAATCTAGAGCAGAAGGAAGAAATAAAACATTCAACATGAACAGAATGAAGAAACAAGAGTTCAAAAAAATGAGGAGCAGCTTAGGAACCTCTGGGACAACTTTAAATATTTCAACATCCAAATCATAAGGGTGCCAGAAGGAGAAGAGGAAGAATTAGACATTGAAAACTTATTTGAACAAATAATGGAGGAAAACTTCCCCAATCTAGCAAAGCAAAAAGACTTCCAAGAAGTTCAGGAAGTTCAAAGAGCCCCAAACAAGTTGGACCCAAAGAGGAACACACCAAGACACATTGTAATTAAATTGCCAGACATTAAAGGAGAGAATCCTAAAAGCAGTAAGGAGTTCCCATCACCCCATAACTATCAGCTGATTTCTCAAAAGAAACCTTGCAGGCAAGAAGGGGCTGGAAAGCAGTATTCAAAAGTCATGAAAAGAAAGGACCTACATCTAAGATTACTCTATCCAGCAAAGCTATCATTTAAAATGGAAGGGAAGATAAAGTGCTTCCCAGATAAGGTAAACTTAAAGGAGTTCATCATCACCAAGCCCTTATTACATGAAATGTTAAAGAATCTTACCTAAGAAAAAAAAGATCAAAAACTATGAACAGTAAAATGGCAACGAACTCATAGCTATCAAAAACTGAACCTAAAAAAACAAAAACAAACTAAGCAACATCTAGAACAGGAACAGAATCACAGAAATGGAGATCACATGGAGGGTTATGAAGAGATCACATGGGGGAGGGGGCGGGGACAGAATTGGGGAAAAGATACCGGCAATAAGAAGCACAGTTGGTAGGTAAAAATAGACAGGGAGAGGTTAAAAATAGTTTAGGAAACAGAGAAGCCAAAGAATGTATATGTACGACCCATGGATGTGAACTAAGAGGGGAGGAATGATGGAAGGAACTGGGATACTGGGCAGAGGAGAATACAGGGAAGAAAAAAGAATGGATCAACAGTAAGAGCACAATCAATAAACTATACAAAAAGAAAAAAGAAAAAGCAAGCTGATGAAGACACAAATAAATATAAAGATATACCATACTCATGGATTGAAAGAATATTGTTAAAATATCCATACTACCCAAAACAACCTACAGATTCAAAACAATCTCTATTAAAATTCCAATGACATTTTTTAAAGAACTAGAAAAAAAAAAATCCTAAAACTTGTATGAGACCACTAACGACTCCTAATAGACAAAGCAATTTTGAGAAAGGAGAACAAAGCTGCAGGTAATTACACTTCCTGATTTCAAACTGTACTACAAAGCTATCGTAATCACAACAATATGGTACTGGCACAAAGAAAGACATACAGATCAATGGAACAAAATAGAGAGCCAGAAGGAAACCCATGTTTATCTGGTCAATTAATCTATGACAAAGCTGGCAAGAACATACAGTAACGTCAATAAATGCTGTTGGGAAAACCAGATAGCTACATGCAAAAGAATGAAAACGAATTACTTTCTTTCTCCATACACAAAAATTAACTCAAAATGAGTTAAAGACTTAAAATAGGTAGTAAACCCACGGATATTAGTCTTAGCAATTTTTGGATCTGTCTCCTCAGGTAAGGAAAACAAGAACAAACAAAAGCAAACAGGACTACATCAAATTTCAAATCTTTTGCACAGTGAAGGAAACCATCAACATAACAAAACACAACCTATGGAATGGGAGAAGACATTTGCAAATGATATAGTCAATAAAGGGTTAATATCCAAAATATAAAACGAACTCATACAATTCAACAGCAAAAAACCACAAATGTTCATAATATTTGGACTCTGGAATTTAAAGTATTCCACAAATTAACTCACGCACTTACTTATTTACAAATGCTATGTATACTTGTACTATGATTATACTATAGGCCAAGCAATGTTTAAATACTTAAATATTAACTCACTTAATTCTCCTAACAGTCTTATGAAGTAGGCATTTTTTATCCCCATTCTATAGATGAGGAAATCGGGGCACAGATTTAGTTTAAGTAACTTGCTCAAGTTCCCAGTTAGAAAATGGCAAAGAAAGTACGAATAGAATAGAGGCAATCTGCTTCTGGTGTCTGTCTTCTTAATTATCACACATGTATTTCCCCCTACTTTTATTATATGTATGTATGTTGTATGTGTGTCATTATTACATGTCTAATAACATGTATACATATGTCATTATTCATGTACACATATATACACATACATGCATATATTCGTTGAACCAGTGTTTACAATAGAAGAGATGGGAAACAATGTCCATATAAAGGAGACTGATTCAATGAATTACTGTATCTCCACGGTGAACTGGTGATCTGGGGTAAGATCAGTAGGTTACAACCCTGGCTCTAGCAGTTGCCTGCTGTTTTAACTTTGGTCAAGTTACTTAACTTGTTTGTGCCTTGTTTTCTCATCTGTAATAGATGGATAATAATAATGCTCCCCTCTTCTAACTGTTGTTAAGATTAAATTACTCATGAAGAGGTTACAACACTGCCTACACACAGTAAGTACTCAACTAAGTTCTAGTTGTAAGAGTTAGTGCTGTTGTAACTGAACATAATGGTCTGTTTCAGGGCCTCCCTCACCAAGTGGTCTGCCTCTATCTATTCATACGCCAGCAACATTCACAGTACTTTTTAACAATTTAAAGAGAAGTGTTAGGTCAAGCTCTTAAAACTATTTTCCTTTTTCAGTTTTCCTTTTTATTCTGTCAGATTAATTTAATTAATTTTCGGATCCCTCATCTCTCACTCATTCACTTCAACTGTATTCTATTCATAAATTGAAAAGAATTGACATCTGTACCTTAAGCCTTTCCATCTAGGAATAAAGTATGTCTCATAATTATGTCAGGCTTTTAAGTTTTTTCTCATAGTTTTCTGTATATAGTTCTCTACTTGTTAAAGGTATCTTGAGAAAAATTTTATGCTTTTGCTGCTAGCTAAACCTGTAATTCTAAAAGTTACCTCTCACATTTTTAGCATAAAGTTACAGCCTGTATTTCCTTTACAATAAAAGCCAAAAATTTTACAATTATCCTTAGCAAAAGATGTAAGTCAAAAATTCTCAAAGGGGAATTTAAAACAGCAAAACATGGAAAAACATTTACTCTGGCTAGGAAACAACTCCTGACCCACCAAGCCTCCCACAAATCATTAGTAACAAAGAGGCAGATCTATGTATCACTATAGGAAGAGTATTCACCATAACTGTTGAGTGAAAAGAGCAAGCTCTGCAACAGAATGCAGAGAATGAGCCCATTTTGTTTAAAAACATTATCATATTCACACATAATATTATATGCTATACTATGTATACAGAAAAGTATCTAGAAGAATAGTAATAGCTATCAACATTTAAAAAAGAAATTCTTATAGGAGTTTGAATCAAATTGACAACATATGCCAGGGAGCAAGATCTCAAATGCTCCCTACAGCTATCAAATTATTAATAATGCTTGCCTGTGGGAGAAGGCATTTTCTATGTTGCTTGACATTCACTTCCAAATATATTATAATACTGTTGCTTTTTTCTTTTCAAGATTTTATTTATTTTTTATTTTTAGACAGAGGGGAAGGGAGGGAGAAAGAGAGGGAAACATCAATGTGTGGTTGCCTCTCACATGCCCCCTATAGGGGGACCTGGCCTGCAACCCAGGTATGTGCCCTGACTGAGGAATCGAACTGGTGACCCTCTGGTTCGCAGGCCAGCACTCAATCCACTGAGCTACACCAACCAGGACTATTGCATTTTTTAAACTAATAAAAAAGCTTTTCAGTTTCTTTTTAAAAGGAATTGAATTTAGGACATAGATAAAGTTTTTTCAAGTTCCACATTGAACTTTATCATTATACTAAATACATACGGTTTTTACTGCAGACATGATACATAGCCCATAGTGCCCAGAGCTGAACTTCTGGTTGAGAGAAGTTGCCAAGGAGTGGGAAAAATGCCTTGAAAGATCTAAAAAGGTACAAAGAAGATGTTCATCCAGAATTCAGACTAACATCAGGGATATAAGAATAATTTTCAACATTTTCCCCATATGGTCAATTCCTCCCTGAGACAGATGTATTATAGAAAATATAGTGGGAGCTAGAAATTGCATTCTGTGTCAGACATTCTATACATGCGATATCTCATTTCATCCTTAATCTTGCACACTGTCAGCCTCATTTTACAGATGAGTAAAACTGAGTCTCAGATTTTCTAAAAGTGATTTCCCAATATCACAAAGAAACAGGATTTGAACACAAGGCTATTTACCTCTAACATTTTATGTTTGTGCCATGGCCTCCATGCAGTGAGCAGAGTGAGGCCAAGCTTTAAGAAAAGCACTATACCATCATGAAATTACCTGTAGGTCACCAATGCTGTCATCTTGCAACTTGAACTTGGCCAATTCTGGATGGTTGCATGCTATACAAAAAGAGAAATGAGGATGATAGTTATCCTTCATTTTTAAAAGGTGTTAACAGGCTGTTTCATTTATAATTACATATATATGAAACAAAAAAATTTCAAAATACAGGAATGATTACCCTAATTTAGGTACACCTTCTTGCCAAAATATCAATTAGGTAAACCATTATATATAGAGAATATGAACAAAGTCATGTGGAAAACAAAGAAATAAAAAGGGGCTTCTGGATGGTATGGATGGAACTGGAGACTATTAACACTAATGAAATAAGCCAGTTGGTGAAAAACAAATACTGTATGATCTCACTTATAAGAGGAATCTAATGAACAAAATAAACTAATAAGCAAAATATAACCAGAAGCACAGAATCATGGAACAGGCTGACAGCTGTACACGGGGAGTGGGTAGGAGGACTGATTAAAAGAAGGTGAAGGGATTAGTCAAAGAAGATATATAGAGGATCCATGGCCAAGGACAATAGTCCCCTGATTATGAAGTGAACTATTCCACTATTCCAGATTATGGGATTGATTATGGAAGTAGGGGAGGGTGGGGTGGGTTGGCAGTGGGACAAAGGCAGAAAAAGTGGGACAACTATAATAGCATAAACAATAAAAACAACCCAGCAGACAAAGAAAAGGGGGGGCCTGTTTATTTAAAGATGGAGAACTAAGCGTGCATTTACTACTTTCCTAAACCCCATGTGCAGCACACTTCCAATTTAATAGAAACTCCCGCAAGAGACTTAAAAAGTTGGCACACCAGGAATTGAGATTAGAGGTGGGGATAAAAATAAGAGGACTGGTTGGAAGTATCAAAGAATCAAGACTCTCAGATCTCATCTCCCATCCTCCTGTATACTGTGCAACCCCATGAACAACTGAGGGGTGGGGGTACCATGGTAAAAAGAAGAAGCTGGGGTGATAATCTACTGGGTTTGCCAGAAAGCTCAATCAGTTTTTCCCATAAAATGGATCTAGTAGCATTTAACTTTAACTTCATTTGAAACAATTTTGTTAGACTATACTATAACAGCTGTTGTATTAGTGCGCATTTTTAAAAAAATAACCAAAATTGGTGAGTTTTGGCCCTGGCTGGTACAGTTCAGTGGATTGAGCATTAGTCTATGAACCAAAGGGTCGCCAGTTCGATTCCCCAGTCGGGGCACATGCTTGGATTGTGGGCCAGGTCCCCAGTAGGAGGCGCACAAGAGGCAATGACATATTGATGCTTCTCTCCCTCTTTCTCTATCCCTTCCCCTCTGTCTAAAGATAAATAAAATCTTTAAAAAAAATTAGTAAGTTTTGTATAACCATTTTCATACTGAAGATGGAAGAAAATAAACATTTTCAGCATATTATGCTTTATGATGTCAAGAAAGGTAAAAACTCCCTGACTGGCGTGGCTCAGTGGGTTGGATGTCGTTCCACAAACCAAAATGTCACTGGTTTGATTCCCAGTCAGGGCACATGCCTAGATTGTGAGCCAGGTCCCCAGATGGGAGTTGAGAGTATGAGAGAGGCAACAGATAGATGTTTCTCTCACATCGATGTTTCTTTCTCTTCTTCCCTCCCTTTCCCCTCTCTTTAAAAATAAATAAATAAAATCTTTTTTTTTAAGTAAAAATGCAATGAAAGTGCAAAAAAAGATTCGTGCAGTAATTGATCGAACACATCCAAAGTAGCTTGCAAAGTTTCACGCTGGAGATTTCTCACTGGACAATGCTGCACAGTTGGGCAGACCACTTGAAGTTGAACACAATCAAATCGAGACATTGACTGAGAACAATCAATGTTATACCACACAGAAGACAGCTGATATACTCAAATTATCCAAATCAAGGGTTGAAAATCATTTGCACCAGCTTGGTTATGTTAATTGCTTGGATGTTTGGGTTCCACGTAAGAGGAAAACACCTTCACCATATTTGTGCATATGATTCTCTACTGAAATGTAAAGAAAAAGTTCCATTTTAAAAACAAATTGTGATGATGATGAAAAGTGGATACTTTACAATAATGGGGAGTGGAAGAGATCATGGGACAAGCAAAATGAACCACCACCAGCCACACCTAAGGCCAGCCTTCCTCCAACCCACTGCGTAGATGGTGGGATTGGAAGAGAGTCCTCTATTACAAGCTCCTTCCGGAAAACCAAATGATGAATTCCAACAAGTTCTGCTCCCAATTAGACCAACCTTAAGCAGCACTCGGCGAAGAGCATCAGAATTAGTCAACAGAAAACGCTTAAACTTCCATCAGGATAACGCAAGACCACATGTTTGATGACCAGGCAAAAACTGTTACAGCTTGGTTGGTAAGTTCTGATTCCTTCACCATATTCACCAGGCATTGCACGTTCAGATTTCCATTTGTTTCGGGCTTTACAAAATTCTCTTAATGGAAAAAAGTCAATTCCCTGGAAGACTGCAAAAGGCATCTCAAACAGTTCTTTGCTCAAAAAGATAAAAAATCTTGGGAAGATGGAATTATGAAGTTGCCTGAAAGATGGCAGAAGGCAGTGGAACAAAATGGTGAATATGCTGTTCAATAAAGTTACTGGTGAACATGAAAAATGTCTTTTAGGTTTACTTTAAAACCGAACAAAC
Organism: Mormoops blainvillei; assembly: GCA_004026545.1. Classification (NCBI taxonomy): domain Eukaryota; kingdom Metazoa; phylum Chordata; class Mammalia; order Chiroptera; family Mormoopidae; genus Mormoops; species Mormoops blainvillei. Next base: position 15,628 of record PVJD01011629.1, on the reverse strand, counting down.
TTTTTGGCCAACCCCATAAATACAAAATGCTGAGACCCTCCTGCCCTCAACTCTCTTTCCCTATTGGGTGTTCAGGCTGTCGGCAGTCAAGCTTATAGTTTTCAATAAGGAGAACAGAAGATTCTTCTTCAGATAAACCCCAATCAGTTCAGGACAAAAGATCTAATGACACTGACACTGAGGCACAACAAATCCAGGTCACTGTACAGTGAAGTCCACAGCTGTCAAGTTCCATACATCGACACACAGCCTCCAAACAGCTGAGGATCACCATACACTTTAAGAAAATCTGTAACATAAAGGAACAAAAATAGGGGGGAAAAGCAACCTGAAGAAAACAGAGACCTTGGAGAAAGAGAAAATCTAAACCCTCAAACTATCATTAATGCCTTTAAAGGGCCAATAGGGGCTCTTGAAAATCAAAAATAGGAAAAATGCAAAATGCAATAGAAGTTGAAAAAGATAAAAACGGGAAAAAAATAAGAAAAGATGAGTCTGGTAGGGCCAACACCCCCAAAAAGAGGAGCAGGAGAGAGGGATGCAAGGGAGGGAGGTAGAAATTTCCCAGAATTGAAGAAAATGAGCTTCCACAGCCGCAAGTAGTCACACATAACAGATCACATCGCTGTGATTTCCAAACACCAACAACAAACACCAAACACCTTAAAGTTTCCAAAGAAAAATGGCAAGGGACTTCTTAACTGAGAAGTAAAAGACAACACAGCAATGACTTAAAAATATGGAAGGGAAAATATTTCAAAACTAAAATTCTATACCCAGCCATTTGATCAACTAAATGCAAAGACCTTTTTAAACAGATAAGACCTCAAAATTTTCTCTTTCACTCACCTCTTCTTAAGAAGCTACTTATAAAGAATACTTATATAAAGAATATGGTCCAACAGAATGAGGGAATACACCAAAAACCAGGAAAGCATGCAATCCAGGAAATAGGAAATCCAATAAAAGAGAGGCAAAAGGAATCCCCAGGCCCTGTCTGGGTAGCTCAGTTAAAGTGCTGTCCCACAGACAAAGTTACAGGTTCAATTCCCAGTCAAAGCACATACAGGAAACCAAAAACGTGCATAAATAAGTGGAACAATAAATCAGTGTTTCTCTCTCTCTAAAATCAATAAATATATATTTTTTAATTCCCCAGGATGACTGTAAAGGAATATCTTGGGACACCAGCAATATAGCAAATATACAGCCCTGGATAGTGTGGCTCAGTGGACTGGGCACCAGCCTGCAAACCAAAAGGTCGCTGGTTCAAATCCCAGTCAGAGCATAGGCCTGGGCTGCAGGCCAGGTCCCCAGTCTGGGGAGTGCAAGAGGCAACCAGTTGGTGTTTCTCTTGCATACTAATATGTCTCTCCCTCACCTTCTCCCCCTCCCTTCCCCTCTCTCTAAAAAATAAATTTAAAAAAAATTTTTAAATAGGAGCACCATATATTAGAGACATGGAATTAAATACCAAAAGAAGTAACTTTAAAAGAGCTGAATATGGAGAAGAGACTTGGAATAAGCCATATACAATACTTGCATATATAACTTTTTCATAAAAGAAAAATATCACAGGGGAGGGTGTATAAGGGGACTAAATGATAATGGAAAAAATACAATAAAGATTAATAAAAAAGAAAAATATCAGAAGAAATGCAACAAAGTGCTGAAAGAGGTTAGCTCTGAAGGGTAGGATATGAGTGATTTACAATGGTTTTTTTAAATTATTTTCTGTGTTTCACACTTTCCACCGCGAATACATGTTTCCAACACTCCTGTGATCCAGAACAGGTTTTCTGCAGGAAGAGAGAACGCTGGGTTCTGTAAAGAAGAACGGCTCTTGTACCAGATCTTGCAGAAGAGCACTCCTCTGAAGGTCACGGGACATCCAGGGCTGTTTGTCAGATGTCAGGTGGGCTATGATGCCTGCAGCAAAATAGCTGACTTCCATTTCTTTGCTATGGAGCAAGACGCTAATATGCTTCACCACATCTTTGGTCACCAGCTTGGAAGAGAGTTCTCTGACTTCAGCTACATTGTTCTACAGATCAAATGGAGCAGAGAATATCAGAGACAGGAGAGAAAGGGAGAATCAGAAATTGACTCCTCTCCCTCTCCAAGTGCTCAGCTCAAATACGTTCACAACACTCGGTTCTATCCTACTCCCTCCCTCTCAGTGTAGCCTAATACCCACAATCCCACCCTCTGATCAGGATGCTCAGTAATAACAAATCTGTTAGTAAGCACATACTAAGTGCTAGGCACTGTACGATAGACAAAAATGTCTTTTTATCTACCTTATTTCATCTTTAAAATAATTGTACAAAAAAATGTGACACTCAGACTAACTTATCTGGTCACACTGCTAATACCTGGTTGAACTAGAATATAAACCCAGGCCTGACTCAAATACTTAATATTCCTGGGGACCTATATATATTAGCTTGAAGTTTAACAGTAACAATGAAAGGCACATCACATTTTCTTTTTTTATATATTGTATTCATTTTCTATGCTGTGTAACATACTGCCGCAAACCTGGTGGCTTAAAACACACACATTTTTCTCTCTTACAGTTTCTGTGGGTCAAGAGCCCAGGCATGGCTTAGCTGGGTCCTCTACCCTAAAGTCTCACAAGGCTTCAAAGGGCCAATTGGGCTGCGTTCACATACAGCCCTGGCTGAGCCACCAGGTGACCACAGCTGCATGAGTAACTCAACATGAGACCAGCACAACAATACCACTGAACTGAATCCAAGTTGTTGACCCACAGATTCATAAGTAAATAAAACGGCTGCTGTTTTAAGCCATAGTCTCTTCATAGCAATAGATGACTGATATATAATGGTATTTACTTTATAGGGATAACATGAAGATTAAACAAGTTAATGCATGTCAATTGCTTACAAAAGTGCCTAGCATATAGTAGGTACTACATGTTAGTTTTCTGATTTTTAGTAATTAGAATTAACTCAAAACAAAACCTTACCAGAAGACCAAGTACTTTGCTTTGTATTGCTGACTCTGAAAAAGTCTGTCAAAAGAATATGAAGGTTATTTTATCATGAAGAAAAGAACTTTTACACATAAACTCAATTGTGAATTCCCACCTCCAAGACTTGAATGAAGATTGCCAATCCCTGATTTTCAATAAAGTGTCTGCAAGCAGCTGGAGACTCATCTGTAAGATTCCAAAGTGCTTTCAAAGTAAACAAGAAGGTGACATCATCTAAATTCTCCATAGTCTTTTGTTTTACTATTGCTAGAAGTTCCTATAAACAAAGAGACAGGGAGTTAGATGCCGTAATGACTGACTCAATTCCAGTATAAAGAAAGCAGCAATTAAGAAAAGGTTTAGCTCAGCCCTGGCTCGTGTGGCTCAGTGGATTGAGAGTGGTCTGTGAACCAAAGGGTCGCTGGTTCAAATCCCAGTCGGGGCACATGTCTGGGTTGCAGGCCAGGTTTGCAGGAGGGGGCAGGCAAGAGATGCAACCACATATTGATGTTTCTCTCCTTCTCTCCCTCCCTTCCCCTCTCTCTAAAAATACAATAAATAGTTTATTTTTTAAAGAAAAGGTTTAGATCAAACATGGGTTCTAAACTCAAGTTGTACTACTTAAAGCTTTGTGATATATTTCTCTCTATAAAATAAGTTACATCTATCTCCTAGTGGTTTTATGAGGATGAAATGAAAAATTAAAGTTTCATACGCACTTAAATCTGGTTCTTGGTGTTTGTTAATAAACCTCATACTTAAGTAAATATCAGTTTTCCATTTATTCATTTATTGAAAACGTCTATCACATTCTGGAAGTCAGAAGAGAGACAGATCAAAAAATAGTTGGTTTTTCTCAACTAAATAAAATAATTTTAAGTTTTGGTAAGTGCTCTGAAGGAAACACATAAAAGAATTTACTTCGAAAACACGGGATGGGGAAGTCTCCATACTAAGGTGATACATAAACTGAAACAGAAGAAAAAGAGCATGCTAGTTAGGTAAGGAATGGGAATGTGGAGAAAGGAGGTGGGGAGAGAAAATATGCCTGGCAAAGAAAAAGTCTGCTGTCCTAGGTCACTGAGCAGGTCAGTATGGCAACAGGATAACACTAGTATTATAGCCATTATGTCCTAATAATTTGAAGAAACCACTGGCTCTCTTTAACAGATATTCCAAAATACCATTTCAAATCAGAATATTTCTGGATATAGTTAAGCTAGTATTTGTGCTTTCTTTCAAGCATATTAAACTGTCATGTGAGAGGGTGGATAAAAACAGCCCTTTTCAAATAACCAGCTAATGAAAAGATACATAAAATATAACAGCACTAAAATCAGAATGTCTGTTCTCAAAAGGAATGAGGCATCTCAAATGTTTTACCCAACCAGGATAGAATATATCAACAGAATCCATTGCAAAAATACAGCTGTGAGAGCCAAGAGAATATAAGCGAGGTACACAACACTGGTAGCTCTCCCCTAGACAATAGGGTGAATGGCTGCAAGACAAGGGAGGGAGCAGAACTGAGGCTGACCCTGAAAGTAATGACGGTAGCCAAGCTCACGCTTCAATGCTTTACATATTTTATCTTAATGATACACAAAATAACTGAAACATCACTCCATGAAAGATGTCTGTTTTTCAGATGATGGCGGTTTTCAGATGAAGAATGTGAGGCACAAAGGGGATAAGTAAATTATCTAAGGTCTTATGGCTCCTGGATGAAAATCTGGTTTGTTCTCATCTACAGCCTGAACTACCTCAAACTTTCTCCAAGAACTACAGTGCTATTCTTTCCTCCATGTCACCTTCAGTACTTGCTCCCTATCAGTATCAGTATTTTTATCTCTCCATCTCTATCTCTATTCCCGTTATCATTCCCAGCAACTTCAATGTTCCTCCATCACATCATCTTGGAAAACTCCTACCTCAGTTAAATCCTACTTCAAGCCCCACTCCCAAACATCTGAATATTAAAAAGACTGTGCTTGAGTCTCACTTTAATTACTGCCCCCCCAATTTTAAAAGGGCATTTAACTATACCTGGCATCCTACTACATTTCTCAGTGAATTTGTTCTAAAGAATATACCGTTTCATAATTCTCTCTCCTCAAACTTCAATCACTATCTTTTTACTCCTCTAATTTGACCACTTCATCTAATTTTTCACTGAGAACTATACCTAGTCTTCCTAATATCTACCAAACTACTTGTACTTGCATCAATATACTCTGCCTTCCTTTCTACTCCAATCAAAAGACAACATCTTTTCTTCTGCTCTATACACAATTCCTGTACACACGTAAAGATTTGGCACCAAAATTATTTCCCTCTGTCTTGCCTATGCCATCAATTTTTCCCTCTTTTCAAAATGAGCCCATGATCATGAAACATGTCTTACTGTGTAACCCATCTTGAAGAAAAACTACTGGCCCCCATAAAGTATCTGTATTTCTCTGCTTTCTTTCTCATTAAAATATATCAAGCCGTAGCTGTTGTGGCTCAGTGGATTGACTGCTGGCCCACAAACTGTGAAAGGATGCAGGTTTGATTCCCAGTCAGGGCACACACCTGGGTTGCAGGTCCCCAGCTGTGGGCATGCAAGAGGCAACCAAATGATGTTATCTCTCACACATCGATGTTTCTCTCTTCTCTCTCCTCCCATAATTGGTAGATACGAAACAGATGTGGTGGGGGTGGCCGGTAAGAATAGTATAGGAAATGGTCCTGGCTGGCGTGCCTCAGTGGATTGAGCACAAGACTGCAAACCAAAGGGTTGCTGGTTTGATTCCCAGTCAGAGCACATGCCTGGCTTGTGAGCCAGGTCCCCAGTAGAGGGTGCTTGAGAAACAACCACACATTGATGTTTCCCTGTTTTTCTCCCTCCCTTCCCCTCTCTTAAAAACAAAAACAAAAACAAAAACAAAAACAAAAACGAATAGTATAGGAAATGGAGAAGCCAAAAAACTTATATGTACGACCCACAGGCATGAATCAAGGTGGGGGGAATGCTGGAGGGAAGAGGGGTACAGGGCGGAGGGGTATAAAAGGGAGAAAAAAATGGGACCATGGTAATAGAACAATCGATAAAATATACTTTAAAAAACTATAGATTAAAAAATATGAAGTCTTTCTAAAAATAAAGGGTGCTATCAACCCCACAGCCATAAAAAAAATTTCAACCATATAAAAATTTTAAATTATTGTATAGCAAAACATGCCATAAAAAGTATAAACAGCCCTAGCTGGTGTGGCTCAGTGGATTGAGCAACAGCCTGAGAACCAAACAGCCTTCCAGTTCAATTCCCAGTTTAGGGGCACATGCTTGGGTTGTGGGCCAGGTCCCCAGTAGGGGGCGTGCGAGACGCAACCACACACTGATGTTTCTCTCTCCCTCCCTTCCCCTCTCTAAAAATAAATAAATAAAATCTTTAAAAAAATAAAGTAGAAACAACCAACTGACGAAAAATGCATGCATCATATGTCATAGTCAAAGGTTATTTCCTTAATATATAAATATTCTATATATTAGAAAACTGCCAACAACCCAAAAGAAAAACACAAAGGCCATGAATACATAGTTCCCAGGAACTACAATTTTTTTTAAAGATTTTATTTATTTTTTAGGGAGAGGGGAACGGAGGGAGAAAGAGGGAGAGAATAGATGTGTGAGAGAAACATTGATTGGTTGCCTCTCACACGCTCTCAACCCAGTATCTTGGATCTGGAATCTGGCCTGCAACCCAGGCATGTGCCCAGACCGGGAATCGAACAAGCGACCTTTCATTTTGCATGGCAGTGCTCAACCAATTGAGCCAATAGGGAGGAACTACCATTCTTAAAATTAAAAAAAAAGAAAAAAAAAGGTTCAAGCCTCATCTTAAATAAGTGCAAAATAAAACGATGTACATTTTTTAGTGAGCAATGGTAGCAAAATCATAATGTAAGCACTAATTACTGATTTATTAATATTGTGATATAAGTTTATTGTGTCTGGGAGAGAAGGTAATTTGTAGAGATATATGCAGGAGAGCGAAGTCCTTTACCATAGCAGCAGAATCACTAGATAATATCTAAAACTAATAAATCAAGATTTTAAAATCTAAAACAAGCATTTATTTAGAGATGTGAAGGTAAACACCAAAAGAAATACCTGTAACAGTAAAGAATAATTTCTTCTGGAGAGCAGGTCTTACAGAGTTTTCATTTCTTAGGCCTTTTAGAATGATTTGATTTTATAAACTATGTTCATAAATTACTTTCATTGATAAAAAAAGTTATAGAAGTGACAATCGACCTACCTTAACTGCCATGAATAGCTCTTCTTTAAGTTGTGCTATTTGCTCAGGTGAGAGCTATAAGCAAACAAAAAGCCGAAAGTGAAATATCGGATCTCCAGCAAAGCTTGCCTAAGGGAAGAGAGACCTTGCCCTTAGCAATACATACCTGCAAGGCTAGAATAGAGGTGATGCTCACGGCCATTGTTTGCATCTTGGGGTTTTCACGCTTACAGAGCCACTTGATAACAAATTTGGCAGCATCGAATCTGAAAGGCAGTATTTTTTTTCTCACAATAAAGTTTGTAAAACTGAATACAAGGAATGGAGAAATCACTTAACCAACCCCAACAAATTCTGTAACAAAAGTAGTCTCAACTTCTAAAGCCTCAGCTATTAAAACCAAAAGCAATTGGTAGATGGAAGAGGAGATATGCAAATGAAGGGTGAGCAAAATGCACAGGATTCAGAGAAAGATGGACAGATTCAAGAAAGATTTATTTTTTTAGCATTTAGTTTCTACTATGATTGGTCTGAAAAAGAAAAGTTCCTCAAGAGATAGTAATCTGTAGTCTGAATGGTAAAGAGTGCCAAAATGCCACAGCAAACAAATCTATTAGCTAGAGAGAATTCATGCCCTGTTATAGGGGAAGCTGTTACTCAGCTCTGATCACTGCTATGTAGGAACAAAGACTGGGTTGAGAAGGATGTTTTCAAGAGAAGGTGGAAATAGATTTTTTTTTTAATGAGGAAGAGCACCTTCCCTATAGTATTTTTAAAAGTCAACTCCCATTTTAAGTACAAATTTCAATTAGATTTGAGAATGGTTTAGCCTACACCATCACCCATAAATCACAGTGTTCACGTCAGCCTGTGCTTAATTTTTCTGCTGTTGGCAGCAACTATTATAAATGTTTCTGAACTCATGAATCTGAGGATTACAAAGGCCTCGAGAATAATCCCTTTGGAGTCTAGGATGAGGACTTTTAAAAATTATTATCAATAAAATAATGAAAATAATAACTAATGTTTAGAACAGTCTGTACTTCTTAGGCTGGGCACTGTTTTAAGTACTTTACAAACATCACCGTATCTAATCCTCATAAGAGTTAGTATTTTACAAACAAGAAAATTTATACACAAAGATAACAGAATGGCTAGAACTTGAATCCAAGTATGTCTGATTCTCTTTACTACTCTGGGGCACTAAACTGGAATCACATTTTGGGAAACAACATTTGCAGGCAGGTTAATTCTAATTGCCTCTGTAGAAGAAGCTCCAAAGAGTATTCTCCCCAAACACCTTATCCCAGCCTTAATGAGACACTTGCTAAGCTATTAACTCGAAAGCCGACAATGGTCAGAGTAATACTGATCAACACCTGAAAATAAAATGACCAAGTTTCCTACTTGCCTGTCAAATGGAACATCCACAAGAATCCTGGAATTAGTTAAGGAGAGAAGACAATTCTTCTGTAACTTTAAGGGAATAAAGAAAATTAATTCTGAGTAAATGCGTACTCAATTCTAAGTAAAGGTTCTACCAATGAGCTTTTATGTGCACATGGCCCTCTCCAAGTTCTTTTTCTTTTTTTAAAGGTTTTATTTATTTTTAGACAGAAGGGAAGGGAGGGAGAAAGAGGGAAAGAAACATTCACGTGTGGTTGCCTCTCACGCATCCCCTACTGGGGACCAGGCCCGCAACCGAGGCATGAGCCCTGATTCGTGCGACTCGAGGGGAATCGAACTGGCAACCCTTTGGTTTGCAAGCTGACGCTAAAGCCACTGAGGTATAACAGCTGGTGCTCCAAGTTCTTAATTTAATCTTATCAATAAACTGTCACATGCACCTTTACCTAAAGAATAATTACCCCTCCTTTCTTTGGCAAAGAGGTGTCTATGTGGAGAGTGGAGTGGCCTCATGTATGTCAGCCCCAAGCCATTACCTGAAGTCTAGTACATCTATTAAATGACAAATGTCCTACCATATCTCACATCTAACTATGCTAGAGCCTGTACTTTCTACCTAAGACTGGTAGTGGCTGAACTGGGCCTTTACAGATAAGAAAGAAAGAGAGTAGCCCTCCTGGGAAAGCTATAGGAAAAGGGAACTACAACATCTCTTTGAAAGGTAATGAGTAGGCCAGTATAACAAAAGTATAATGTATGAGAGGCAGGGGCAGAAACCCAAAATGCCAACAGGAAGTAGGCAGTAACACAAACAAGGTTAAGAAGATTGAGTACCAAACAACAGGGGAGTGGCAGGAATTATGGCAAAACTGGAGAATCCACACCGCTTATAAGGGCAGTTGTTACTTATCTCTAACTGATGACTGACATGCAGGAATTAAGACTGAATTAAGAAGGATCTTCCAGCTTTCTAAGAGAAAGCAGACATAAAAAATATTTTTAAAGGAGGGAAATCCACCTTCTTATTGTATTTTTCAAAATCAGTTTCCAGTCCTGACTGGTGTGGCTCAGTGGGTTGGACATCATCCCACAAACCCAAAGGTCGCTTGTTGATTCCTGATCAGGGTACATGCCTGGGTTGTGGACCAGGTCCCTGGTTGAGCGTGTGTGAGAGGCAACCAATCAGTGTTTCTGTGACACATCCATGTTTCTCTCCCCTTTTCTCCCTCCATTCCCCTCTCTCTAAAAATAAATAAAATCTTTAAATACAGAACAAAATCAATTTTCAGTTTAAGTACACATTTCAATTAGTTTGACAAATTTATACAGTTGTGTAACCACTAACCCCCACCCACAACCATCACAATCAAGAAAAAAAACTGTATCATCCTGAAGAGTTCCACTTTGCCCCTTCTAATCAATCCTGACCTTGCAAACCCTAGCCCCAGTAAATTACCCTGTCATCACATGTTAGTCTAAGTTTCACATTAAATGGAATCATAGTATCTACTCTTTGTGTCTGGCTTATTTTGCTCAGCATATAATGTTTTTGAGATTCATTCATATACTTCAGTCACTACTTCATTCCTTTGAACTGCCAAATATTTTTTTATATGAATATATCACAATCCGCTTATCTCTTCACCTGTTGTTGGACATTTGGTAAGTTTTCAGGTTTGAGTGATTATGAATAAAGATATGAACATTTGTGTATAAGTGTTTATATGGATATATGTTTTCGTTTCTCTATGAATAGAATGGGTAGTATGGAAAAGTATGTCTAACTTTTAAAGAAACTGTAATACTGTGCAACTGGTAATTGTATCATTTCACATTCTTAACATCATGATATGAGAATTTCGGATGCTCCACATCCTTGCCATTACTTTGTATTGTCAGTCTTTTAATATCAACCAGTCTAGGGATTGTGTAGTAATAACTCATGGCAATTTTAATCTGCATTTCCCTTATGACTGAAGATAATAAGAATCTTTTCATGTGCTAATTTGTCACCTGCATGTCTTCTTTGGTGAAAACTCTTTTCAAATCTTTTGCCTTTTCTAAAAATTGGTTTGTCTGTGCTACTGAATTAAAAGTTCTTTATATTCTGGATAAAAGACTTTTGTCATATATACAGGGTGGGACAAATGCAGGTTTACAGTTTTTTGTATGGAAAATAATACAATAATTAATAAGTAATGATACAAGAATAAACTGTGTTTCATGTATTCAAAGCTGTAAACCTACTTTTTCCCCCATCCTGTATAATGAACATTTTCCCCAGCCCATGGTTTAGCTTTTCATTTTTCAGTGTCTGACTTAAATTTTTTGAATTCTAATTTATTTTTCTTTTATGATGTATGTTTTTGTATCCTAAGAAAACTTTGCATACTACAAGGTCACAAATATTTTTCTATGTTTTCTTCTAGAAGTTTTATGGTTTTAACTTTATATTTAGATCTATGATTCAAATCAATTTAATTTCCACATATAATGTAAAGCCTACAAGGATGTACCAAAAGTGTTAATAACTGTTTCTGAGTAACTGGTTTCTGAGAAATTTTAAAAATTTAAACCATATTGCTTATCCATAGTTCCTATGTTTCCTACAACAAGCATAAATTCCTCATCTATTCTCTATCTTGTTTGTTCTTTCAGTCTCTGTCAAATAGGATGAAAAATAAGAACTAAATAATACATAGTTTTCATATATTTGTCCCGAAGTAAAAGCAGAGTCAAGTATTCAATTTAAATTACCTGCTGGTAATGGGGGAAATTTTTCAGAGCCTTGAAAAGTAGACAGGTGACCTCTGACAACAGACGAACAGGCATTCCCCTGGCTAGGCCCTGGCGTGTTAAGTTGAGGGCACAAGCACTGGCTGTGAACTGCACTGGCAAATCCAATGGATGGTTCCTCATTCCTATAGCCACAAGCTGAAGATGAACTTGTTTTTAGTGGCATATGACATTAGCATTCTTTACACTGTCTTGTGTTAGTTGGCAAAAATATTTGCTCATTGGGAGAGATAGCAACAGGTTCCTATCCTCAGCATTTATTTTTAGAACACTAGCAATACCTTCTAATCCAAATGCAGCCATTAACTAGCTGTGTGACTTCAGGCAAGTCACTTGCCTTCTCTGGACCATTTCCTCATCTGTAACTTCATAATCATTTACTTAGGCTCACATCATATAATGCATGGCAATAAGCACTACATGGAACACAAACATGAATCACTTATACTCCTATTCCTTAGCATAAAACCTTGTGAGAGAAATAAGGTATGTAAACAAATAACATTGTGAAAGATGTCAAAACATGAAACAAAAAAGAAAAAGCACCATAAAAAAGGTATAAATAAAATGCTGTCTAAGGTAGTTATGGAGGAAGCAATTATTTCTGGCATGGAATCAAAGAGCTTAATTCCAAAAGCACAATTAGGCAAGGGTCTCAGGCAGGATATGGACAAAAGTAAATGGAGGAGGAAGAAATCTGAATTTTGAAAAGTGGGAAAATATAGCATCAGACTGCTAACTAGAAGACAAGCTGTGGAAGACCTGGAATACAAATGTAAAATGAAGGTGTTGTGCCGCACTGACACCACAGCTGCTCTAACATTCAGGGACAACGGGACCTGTTTTGTCTATCAAATAGGGATAACCATCCCTACTGGTCTCAGCGATAGGTCTGCTGATACTCACATAACCATGATTCTGAGATACCAGAGACCCTCACCCTGACAGCTGCATGAACTCATGGAGCCTAGAGACAGACATGGGATACACTTACTTTTACTATGAAAAATGACTCCTTCTATATTGTTAAACTGCTCTTAGGATTTCCTTAGATTAGTATTATCTGCAATTTAAATATGTAGACACCAAAATAAACATGATTTTCAAAAATCACAGGTTCTTAGATATGAGAATGACTTTTAGAACATCTAATTCAATCTTATTACAGATGGGAAACAAAGGTTCCGAGTTTTTTCTTTATATAGTATTGCTCTTGTTATGAATTTAAAGAACTGCAAAGAATTACAAATAAAAACAAAGTGACTTTAAGACTTTTATTTTTGTATTTCATTTAATTTTAAGTAATTGCAGTTTTCCTTCCCAAATCACTTAATACTTCCAATTAGATTTAAAATAAATTCACCCTTCCATAAACCAAAGCAAGTTCTGGTCCTATCAATACTGGTAATTTTACTTCATTCACAAAATACTTTAAATGGAATATTTGGTCACCTTCAATTATTGTTATTTTGTTCTGTTCTTATTGGGGATGTTATTGTTTTCTTTCAGAAAAACCAGATGTTAGATTTTAAAGGGTAAATAAATAAATAAATAAGAAGTAACATTTAGGGCAAAGTGAATTCATGCTTACAGATAAGTCTTCTTTAGCAAAATAGTACAAAGGTCCTATTATCCCTTTCACAAACTGAATTTTAAAAACTGGGGGTAGGGGGGTGGGAGTGGAGGGTTCGAGCAAAAAAGAAAAAGAACTCATGGACACAGGCAACAGTGCAGTGATTGTAGGAGTGAGAGGGGTGGGTGGAAATGGAAGAGGGTATGGGGTGATAAATGATAATGGATAAAAATGAAAAATGAAAAAAAAAGGGTGATTTAAATTGATTCAGATACTCAAAATGAGATGATCTGGCAGTTAAACCTAACACTACTTTCCTTTCTCTATGAGGAGGTCATTTTGATCCACTATAGAATGAGGTATATAGGTTACTGTATTCAATGTGCCTAGTGAACAACTTTAACTGAATCAAGAGTAATAAAAACTACCTTTCTGAGGTATACTTACCTTTAAAAGGGCAGGCATGGTTACCTGCACTGAAAATGTCTCTGTAAAGAGCCTGTAGAGGGCTTCCTTCATAAAACATGATCTGTTTCTGTACTGGCTCAATGCCTCTGAAATCTGAATCATATTGGCTTCTCCAGCAACCTGTAAAACAGAGACATCATCAATAGGTTTCACTGTACATGTTCAAGCACAGACTTTAGGGCCCTCACATGTCTGAAACAACAATAAGTGTTCAATTAAATTATTCTAGGTGCTACTATACAAAGTTGCTCTCATTCAGTCATAATTCTAAATGTTTTCTCCTTAACCTCATTTTGACAGATGGGTCCAGAGAGAGGAAATACGCTGCTAAATGTAACCAATTAGGTGGAGAAGTTGGACTCAAACACCATCTCACTACAACTATATTACAGTTAACATCTCAACTGAATGAGTAGTATGTAAATTTCTGAACCAGTAACCATGAATGCATATGTCTTCTAAGTTACTCAACAGAAGAAATTAGACAATAAAACACAAAAAGACCACATAAAATAACTACAATGAAATAGGAGATGACCTTTTTCGGTAGTATTATTTTTACTTATTATTTATTTCTTCTAAAGGTTTATTTATTTTTAGAGAGTACGGAAGGAAGGGAGACAGAAAGAAACATCAATATGTGAAAGATCAACTGGTTGTCTCTCACATAGCCCTAACCAGGGACCTGGCCCACAACCCAGGCATGAGCCCTTACTGGGACTCAAACTGGCGACCTTTTGGTTTGCAGGCCTGTGTTCAATCCACTGAGCCACACCAGCTAGGGCTGTTTATTATTTATTTAATATTAATATAATTCTCCCTTGTTACCACTAAAGTAGTAATTTCAAAAAGTCTAAGTTACCCTCCTGATCCAAACCATAAAATCAACAAGTAACGTAATAAAACTAGATATGACTCAGTTCTCAGACTTCTTGGGTAGTGAAGGGAAAGGGAGGGAGGGAGGGAGGGAGGGAGGAAATTTCAGGATCTTGAAAAATGAAAAGAAAAAAATAACCCCTTCTCGACTTCACAATGACCAGTAATATCATCCATTGAAGAAATCTCAAATCACTACATTGACAGAAGAGTGCTTTTGAATTAGGGACCCAGTAAATGCCAATAAATAACAGACTCAGCCCTGGCTGGTGTGGCTCTGGGGACCTGGCCCACAACCCAGGCATGTGCCCTGACTGGGAATCGAACTGGCGACACTTTGGTTTGTAGTCCGGGGCTCAATCCACTGAGCCACGGCTCTCCGTTTCTTTCTTCCTCCCTTCCCCTCTCTGTAAAAATAAATAAATCAAATCTTTAAAAAAATAAAAAGATTCAAACCAATTCCACGTAAAGCTCCTATAAGAGTATTTTTTAAAAAGCCAATCTATACATTTCAGCTGAAAAAGTTCTTCCTTTAAACCAACAAATCAGAAGGAAATTGTTAATACAGCAATTTAAACTGAATTAAATATTCCCAATTAGCATTTTGGGATATGAAAAAACTTAAACAAAAAGATGATGGGTTCATTAAATTCAGGAAAGAAAAAAATATCATATTAAATGTAAAAAATAAGTTATAAAGTACCCAAGGAAGGATGTAAATAAATTTACTAAGAAGAAGAAATGCAAGAAAACAAACAAGGAAGTTTTAAAAGTAAGTAAAAAGGGTATAAGACTGAGTGTTGATATGGAAAAAAGACAAAGATCTAACACATATATACTTGGAAGTTCCTGGGTGACAAATGAACTAATACTTAAAACTACTATCAAGGGAAACTTTTCATAAATATAAAGACCTAAATCAATACACTAAAAGAACCCACCAAGTACCTGGGGCATAATGTGCAACCGACTCTCAAACTATTCTAAAAAAATTGTGTATAGAGAGCAGATATGATAAAACAAATGTGGCGAAATGTTTCAAATTTGTAATCTGCAAGTTAAAAATTATTTCAAAACAATTTTTAGAGTTATTATACACTCATATGTGGAATTTAATGAACAAAATGAACTAACAAGCAAAACAGGGGCTCATAGAAAAGAGAGGCTGACAGCTGTCGGGGGAAGCTGAGGGGTGGGAGGGTGGAGATTGAGCAAAAAAAGAGGCAA